>JAQZBX010004377.1:0-60594 GCA_029593785.1 Cabassous unicinctus | reverse complement strand
TTTTTTTTTTTTTTTTTAATTTTTTTTTTAAAGATTTATTTTTTTTTATTTATCCCCTCCCTTGCTGCTTGTGCTGCTGTGTCCATTCGCTGTGCTGCGTGTCTTCTCTGTGTCTGCCCATCTCCCCCTCGCTGTGAGGTCTTGCCGCCTCAGCCCACGGCGACACGCGAGCCGGCCTGCCCTCACAAGGAGGCGCCGGGAAGTGAACCCGGGGCCTCTCATATGGTAAATGGGTGCTCTATCCATTGTGCCACACACCCGCTTCCTGCTGTGAGGTTGCTGCATCAGCCCACTGCACCGCTCAGGCCGGCGTGCCCTCACAAGGAGGCCTCGGGACACGAACCCGGGCCTCCCACATGGTAAACAGGGGCTCCATCCACTGAGCCACACCTGCTTCCCACCCTTCCATATAAATTTGATGATTGGCATTTCCATTTTGGCAAAAAGGTTGTTGGAATTTTGATTGATATTGCATTGAATCTATAAATACCTTTGGGTAGTATGGACATCTTAATGATATTTAGTCTTCCAATCCATGAGCATGGAATATGCTTCCATTTATTTAGGTCTTCTATAATTTATTTTAGCAACGTTTTGCAGTTTTCTGTGAACAAGTCCTTTAAATATTTGGTCAGATTTATTCCTAGGTGTTTGATTCCTTTAGTTGGTATGATAAGTGGAATATTTTTTCTTGATTTCTTCCAATTGCTCATTGTTTGTGTATAGTACTACCACTAATTTTTGAGTGTTGATCTTGTACCTCGCCATTTTGCTGAATTCATTTATTAGCTCTGGGAGCCTTGTTGTGGATTTTTTCAGGATTTTCTTTATATAGGATTCTTTTAGTTTGCCAAAAGCTGCCAATGCAAAAATACCAGAAATGGATTGGCTTTATAAATGGGGGTTTATTTAAGGTAAAAACAACAGTTCTGTAGTTGCAAAAATGTCCAAATCAAGACATCATCAGAGATGCTTCCTCACCAAAGGTCAGCTGCTAGGAGATCCTGGAGTCCTGCCACTTGCTGAGGTAATATGACAGGTCAGCTAATCTCTCTCTTTTCTCCTAAAAGTTAGCTGGTGTGATCAGTCATCTCTCCCTGGGCCTTGTCTCCTTGAGCCTCTCGGTGCTCTTCTGTCTTTTTGAGCAGCAAGTGCACCTGGAGTCCTCTCTCTCACATGGCCAGGTCAAATGGCAGAGCTCCCTTTTCTGTGTGTCTCTGTCTGTCTGTATATCTGTTTATATAAGCCTCAGCAAGAGGGAGGAAACACAGCCTGGGTCATGCCTCACTGATGTAGTCCAAGCAAAATCCCAAAGGAATCTAATCAAGTGATCTAATCAAAGGTCCCTTAACTGAATTTAATACAATCAAAGGGTCCCACATCCACAGGAATGGATTAGTTAAAACACATAATCTTTTCTGGGATTCACAAAAGAACTTCAGAATGTCACAAGGATTATATCATCTGCAAATAGGGAAATATTTACTTCTTCCTTTCCAATTTGGATGCCTTTTAATTTTTTTGGCCTAATTGTGCTGGCAAGCACTTCCAGGACAATGTTGAATAACAGGGGTGACAATGGGCATCCTTGTCTTGTTCTTGGTTTTAGAGGGAAAGCTTTTAGTCTTTCAGCATTAAGTAGAATGAGTTAGAGAGTGTTCCCTCCTCTTCAATTTTTTGGAAGAATTTGAACAGCATTGGAGTTATGTCTTCTTGAAGTATTTGGTGGAAGTCACCTGTGAAGCCATGTGGTCCTGGGCTTTTCTTTGTTGGAATGTTTTCAATTACTGATTCAATTTCTTTATTAGTAATTGGTTTGTTGAGATTTTCTATTTCTTCTTGAGTCAGTGTGGGTAGTTTGTGTTTTGCTAAGAATTTGCCCATTTCATTGAGTTTATCTTATTTATTGGTATTCAGCTATAGTCCCTATGCTAGTTGAGTGAAACATTATTTGTAACCTTTTGTTATAGACCATGTGGTAGTTTGAGATTATTTTATGAATCCCCAAAAGAGTAAGATTATGTTGTAAACTAATCTATTCCTCTGGGTGTGATACCTTTTGATTGGGCTGAGGGGCCCTTGATTAGAATATTTGATAAGTGCTTTGGCCTTTTGATTCGACTATGTCAAGGGGCATGACTCAGGTTGAGTCCCCACCCCCTTGCTAGGTCTGATATAAATGGACACTCACACAGACAGACACAGGAAAAGAGAGCTTTGTCATTTTTGATCCTGCCATGTGACAGAAAGGAGAAGGCTCAAACAGTTGAGGCTCTGGGGAAAGATGAGCTATTTGTCTGATAGTTTACAGCTGAGGTTGGGAAGAGCACAGAATAGCTGAAATTGATAAAGGAAGCCCAAAAGAAACAAGCGCTATGCCAGGAGAGAGAGGACTACAGCATTACTTAAGCAGAAGCTTCAAGAGGCTGGGCCCATGGAGCTCAAGAGGAAGAGGACGCCTGGAGGGGAAGGAGAGACCAGGCAGAGATCGCCCCCATCTTGCTTCAAACACTTGGCAGCTGACTTTGGTGAGAAAGCACCTCATATGGTGCTGTAGTTGGACTTGCCATGGCCTTGGGACTCTAAGCTTTTACCCCAACAGATTTCCAGTATTTGTTTTTGGCAGACTAATACAGACCATATCAGTAGGGAAAACATGTGGAGATCATATCAAAAAGATTGACCAAAATTATTGAAGTATTAGTTGGGAAATATGTGTACATCTCATTCCTTTGGAGAATTGGGGGAAAGACTTTCCATCATGCTGGGTGTAAGTTCAAAATGGAGATAGCAGGAGACAGGCAAAAGAAAGAATATACATACATATACACATAAATATAAATAGAGAAATACACAAACCACACATGCACATCATATATATACAATGCTTTTCTCCTGTGTAAAGCAAACTCCAAAATGCACAGGGATAAGGAGAGCCTACAAAACACTGGCTTTGGTTGATTTCATGACCTGTTGACCTTGTTATATAACATTGGCATTACATTTTTAAATATATTAGGAAGTAGTGGACTTATTCCTTCCCTTCAATTCACGTGACAGAAACTCCTTGGCTTATTGGAGCTTATATTCGCATTTCTCATAGCAATATCTCCAAATAATTTAAATGCCATTTAATTTATAGCAATAACATTTCAACAAAATCTAACATGCAATTATATTTTTTCAGTTTGAGAAATTAATTTTTTTATCTTTGTTTTGGTCAGTATACATTTAGCACACATATATTTTTGTTAAAATAATAAATTACTTGAAAACATTTGTATACCTGACATAATACCTTTGCATTATAATAGGTTTCAAATAATTTTTAACAGTAAAATAGAAATTAAAATCACTGCATAATAAAATTCATGTTACCTTAAGAAAGATGTTTAGTCATTTTGAGAACACATTCTAGAATTTTTTCCCTTGTCAATTCATCCCTTGAATTCCAAGTATAATTTTTCTGGCTCCAATAATGATGATGAAATATAAAATTTGCAATAAGCAGATTTATAAATTAATATTCAATGACGTTTGAAATTATGAATATTTTCTCAATATTGCCTTTAATATAGATGCACTATTTTGAAATAAATACTAAAGAAAACAAATTATTTCTTTTCTTTTTTTTTTTAAAGACTTATTTATTTATTTATTTATCCCCCCCTTGCTGCTTGTGTTTTACTGTGTCCATTCGCTGTGTGTTTCTTCCGTGTCTGCTTATCTCCCCCTTGCTGTGAGGTCCTGCTGCATCCGGCCTGCTCTCACAAGGAGGCCCCTGGAAGCGAACCGGGGGCCTCCCGCATGGTAAACGGGGGCTCTATCGATTGAGCCACACCCGCTTCCTGCTGTGAGGTCTTGCTGCATCAGCCCACAGCGCCGCGCGGGCCGGCCGGCCTGCCCTCACGAGGAGGCCCCGGGAAGCGAACCCGGGGCCTCCCATATGGTAAACGGGAGCCCTATCCATTGAGCCACACCCACTTCCCACAAATTATTTCTTAAATTGAATTTTCCATTAACCCAATTTTTTATGCTAAGAGTTCATAAGTATCCTTTATAGGAAATAGGCCCAAATTAGATATTTTCAATATTTTCAATTACAATTAGCTTTCAAACAAGTCAAAATATTTTCATGGGGCACTTCTTTGCTTGTTTGTACAAGTAAATATAAGCAAATATATTTTATGTATGTATATAAATGAATATATAAAATGTAAGTAAATATATTTAATATATGCATAAATATATAAAGACCCAGTGGAAGAGATTAGCATATACTGAACAATTACTCCTTACAAGGTGCAATTACATCATCTCATTACTTCTCATAACAGTCTTGAAACATGGCATGTTATTAGAGGGAGGAATACAAAGTTTAGAAAAATTTAAAAATTGGTCAAGGTCACACTCTTGTAGTTGTCAAAGTTGGGATTTAATCACAAGTCTGCCTGAATTTCAGGGCAAGCCTTCTCCATTCCAAAGATCATAATCTTTTATTTCATAACCATTTATTTAATTAAAATTAACTAAAGTTACAATGTAGGATTTTCAAGTATTCTAAGAACATAACTCTAGCTTAGATTGTTTAAAGAACATGAGTTCATCTCACCCACATAAAGGAGCCTCTCTACACCTTAAGGGAATTTAGAGGAAAAATTATCTAAGGTTATCATCAGAGAAAACCTCTGAGGAAAAATTCCCTGGTGAGTTTGAGGTCAATAAAGAAGGTTCAATCATGCAATCATACTTAATGTTTGTATATTCCTATTGGGCAAGAACTCACAAAGCATTCTTCTCCTTTCCTCCTAGGTTCAAATCCCAGAACCCAATTGCCTGTTTAGTATACCCAAAGGAAATACTTGGCAGAGGCTCTATCCTCCAGAGAATATGGAAGTAGCAGTGACAAAGGGAGGCAAACCAACGGAAACACTAATTGATGCTGTCTGCTTTCACCTGGACAAAGTAAAATAAGCAATGGCGTCATATTTTCTCAATGATTTTATTTAATATATGCTTTTTTAAAAACAGTCTTTTTAATTTAATATATGCTTTTTTAAAAACAGTCTTTTTAATTTATCTTGTTTTCAAATGAAAAAACTGCCTCATTGTACAATTTCTCATGACCAACTGAGGATCATCAATTAATTCTAAGTTTTGCTTACTGACATGTTTTTTTTTTAAATAACTTTTTTTAAAGATACTTAGATTACATAAATTTTACATAAGAGTATATAGGGGATTCCCATATGCCCCACTCCCCACACCTCCCACATTTTCCCACATTGGCAACATTTTTCATTAGTATGGTACATTCATTGCAATTGATAAACACATTTTGGAACATTGCCACTAAGTATGGATTATAGTTTACATTGTAGTTTACACTCTCTCCCACTCAACTCTGTAGGTTATGGCAGGATAAATAATGGCCTGTATCTGTCATTGTAATGTCATTTAGAATGTTTCCCAAGTCCCAAAAATGCCCCCATATTACACCTGTTTTTCCCTCTCCTTACCCCAGAACCTCCAGTGGCCACTGCCTCCACATCAGTGATCTTTCTTCCATTGCTAGAACCACATTAAGTTTATAGTAGAATACTAGTAAGTCTACTTTAGTCCATAGTTCATTCCCCAATCCTGAGGACTCTGTGATGGTGATGCCCACTCCACCTTTAATTGAGGGGGGCCTTCGATCCCATATGGCCGATGGATGGAACTCTCTTGCTTGCAGATGTAGACACTCGGATCCTTGGTATGTTATTTGTCCATCGTCTCCTCCTTGTTAGTTGTCATGGGTGAGTCCAATGAACTGGAGAGTAGGTGTTGCATTGAGATTCAGGGCTCAACTGGCACATGAACAGCCCCAAGATTTAAGTCTCTCGGACGTACACCTACCAATTCTAGTACTAATTATAGGTTCAGATAGAAGGGCAGAAGAGCCATGTGTAGGGATAACACAGTTGAGTCCAACTCTGTCAAACTGGGAAGCATAAATTCCAAAGTAGGGCTGACTAGCAAGGGACCAAAATCCTGCTTTTAAATAGACTTTACAGGTTTTAGCAATACAGCCCTAGAGTGATGATTCTCAAATTAGGTTATGATCTCTTTTGAAGGCATTCTGTTCTCAAATTGTTTAACTCTACTAATTAGAGGTTTTACCATATCAGTAATGTTTAAAACTACTAAAACTAAAGGAATGTGAAATTAAAGTGAGAACAAAGAACAACCCACCTTTTTGGCCTGGCTCAATCTTCTACTCTTAATAAAGTAGCCACCTGATACATAAATGAAACAACCATTAAGAACATTTTTTCACCTTGGGTCTAGCCTTGGGTGGTTATGATTGATTACTAGATCATAAACTTTGTTAAATATGCAATTGCATTTTTATACAAAGGTTTGTGTTACCATATAAAAGGGTAGGGTATTAGAGTTTCCATTCTAGCTAATTTGCACAGATGTCAAATTATATGGTGGGTGGTATAACGTGAAAAGAACTTGGTCTTTTTATGAAGATTAAATGACAGGTGATATAGAAAGGGCTGACCTATAAAGAGGCTGTGTATAAAAGGGCTGACACATAATAGTTTTTCTGTTTCTCCCCTAAATTAGTTCTGTAATGTGGGGATAAATTAATTAATAGTGTGTATGTGTGTTTATGTGCTTTAATTTATCAAACACTTTATATCACTTTCTGGTGCCAGGTACAATTGTAATTTCCTTACATATCATGAAGAGTTTTATTAAAATCTAATGTTCAGAGACATGCATAAGCAAAACACAGAAAATGTTAAACCATGGGGAAAAGAAATGCATAAGCTGGTAAGAGCTTACTTTCTAGGTGTAATTGGCTATTTATGTTGAGGGCAAAAAAATCTTTCTCATTATTCCAAAAATCAAGCTGTCACCTGTTATAGTAACTGTAATTCCATCTTATAAATGGTAGAGTTGGCCTTTACATTTAGCATAATCCTGTAGTTTTGATAGTGTGGTAAACAAACTTCTCTTGCTTTTCCATTTTCTTTCCAAATTTGCTAGTAGGCCAAGGCTCCCCTTACCAGAGATTAATAAGGGACAATGAAGTAACATAAAAGAGCCAACCCATTAAACATTGTTTTTTTTCCTTCTTTTTTTTTTTTTGCACTGGTAGAATGAATTTTATCCACAGATTTATAGAAAGTCAGAATTGTAGGAAATTTTGGCCATGACCAAGTCAAACATATGTAGTCTTGAAAATATTATATACATAAATACATTCCAACTACCCAACTTTATTTTAACCTAATATGTAAGGAACAACACATCTTAAAGTCATGGAAAATATTAATTTACTTCCCCATAAGTGTGGCTTATGGTGATATCTTACAATAAGAATCTTGTTTGATTTGGTGTTTATCACAGCAATTCTGTGGTAGTTTACACAGCCTTCATTATCTTCATTGTACTGACAAGGATGAGCTTCAGAGTTTTATCAGCTTGCCACCTCACGGTAAGTAACATCATCTCTCCACTGGATCCCTGACCTGCTGATTGCAGTTACATTGCATTTTAAGTGGCACCTTAATAATTGCTACCCTGTATTCTACTCACATGTGGTTATATAAGAGAAAAATCCACACTAGTCTGGTTAAACCATCTCCTTTCTGAAACCAATATTGCAAGTCTAATTACTATTGCAATATACCTGGATAAAAAGATGAGGATGCCCATCATGATTGATTGTAGTGCCCAATAATAGAGTTATCTATTTCAGGTAAATATACTTATTATATCAGTATCTAATTAAATTATATAGAAAGCCAATCTCCTATGCTAAAACTATTTCAATCACAAGTTTCAAAGATGGATGGCATCAGTTGAAATTATTGCATTCTTTTAGGAAATTACTTTTTAAATTTCGCCTTTAGAGCTAAGTAAAGTAATAATTACTCAAATCAACAACAGCATACGTTACTGAATTCTAAAGGCATCATGACCTTAAATTGCAGACAAACAAATAAAAGCCTTCAATTACAAGTAATGCTTGAACTTGGCATATTGATTACGTGATCTAACAAGATAAGTCTAGGAAATCTTCTCCTGTGTAAGGCTGTGTGAAAAGCAGAAAGTACTGAGCACTTACGTTTATTTTTAGAAGTCTACGCTCCAACTTAATGCTCTATCTTCTGATGTATATTCAGTGTATCTTTAGTATGTAAGGCTTCTGTGTCAGTTATTGCTCTGAGAGGATATTCTGCTTTGATTATAAAGCCACATACACTTTATACAAATGCACGTTTTAGAATGTGTGGACTCTCTGATCCCAAGTGCAACTTTACAAAAAAATCATATAACAAATAGTGCTTAATACTAGCAAAACACAACTTCTTAGATCAATAGACTCAAACCAAATGATTTTCTTATTAGTACTTAGGCAAAATCCCTAGAGTCATGGTTTTCTCTGATAAAAAATTCTCTACTCGTGCTATGTTCAAGTGTGTGTGTGTGTGTGTTAGAGAGAGAGAGAGAATTTTTTCTCAAGGCTCTCATTATATCCCTGTCATATCCCTGAATTCAGATATAGGCTAATTTGGAAATTTGTAGCAAATAAACTATAATATAAAAAGAAGAGGATTTTAAACAGTCTGTTTTATTTTATCTGTTTTTCTTTTCTTCCAGCTGCTGCTTCTACCAGCTTTACAAGAAGACTGGGAAAATGGTGACTCATACTTAATTCCCATTTCTGATGAGCTCCTTGTCATTGTGTAAAATTGAACAAAAATACATGGCCAAATGTTCCATTTTCAACCATGACATTACTATAAAATATATATTAGCCTGGAGCAATTTCCTATTGAACAATAGTGGATTTCATTTGAAATCATCCTAATGTCTATATTCCAGCTATTTTCTTATGGCATAAAGAAGAAAACTAAAGTCATTTTACTTTTTGAAAAAGAAGCAGACTTTACTCTATTTTTGCATGATAAAAAAAAAACATGGTAGAAAAGCAAATATTACCCAACTAATAATATTAACTCATTTATGAGTTATTGGTTTTGAAGAATGGAGGAGAAATGGAAAAAAGATAATCAAATTGACCTAGAAGTGGAACACCTCTATGCCTTTCAGGAGAATTCTTATTTGCTTCCATTTCTAATATTACCTAATGCCTAGACCTCCCGTTATTTTGGCCATTTTGGTTGTGAGATACAATAATCAAAATTTCTTGAGGGGAGGATACCTGTTAGTGCAATCCCTTGTGGAAAACTGCTCTGTAACATCTTAGTCAATCTTAAGGAACACATCCAGATAGGTCTTATATGTGTCTTTTTGTGACTTCTTCTAATGTGGAAGGAAACAACACTACAGTTTACTGGCAAAACTAGAGAATGCTTTAATAATTAACAGCATGTATTTCTCAGTCAACTGGGACTGTTCAGGAAAAGAAGTAAACACTCAAAGCTTAATGATTTCTCTTGTGCATCACTTCCATGACTCATACCAGATTTTCCCAAGCTAGTTCTAAAATGATTTATCTGCTCAAATGAGTCAATATTATAGTTTTCACCTGTACTTTTTTTTAAGGTTCTAGTGGGTATGTGGGAATATTTTGTACACTCCAGGCTTGCCTAGGAGGAGGTACAGGATGGTGTTCATCCTTATATACAACCAAGATAGTGTTTTGGTAGCACTGTGACCCCAGGTTCTGTGGACAGTAGAGACTAATGCAGCAGTAAGTGTTTGGGAGACCACTGTGATCACACTGCCCATGAGGTTTGGGAGGGAAGTACCCATTTCTCCAAGCAGAGAATCCAGACAAAGAATAGTCTACTCAAAAAGCTCTCTCCTATCCTCTAAGAAGCTTGAAATTATCCTGTTGCTTCTTTCTCTCTTAGGTAAGAAGGTAAAGTTAAGGATGTTGTTTCTAGAAGGTCACTATTTAAATGCTTACATGTTGCCTGTATATCAGTGCCTGTGAATCGCATCTTCTGGCATGGTGTGGAGTTTCCATGGCTGACCCAAACAGGGTTCAGGACTGATTCCTGAGAGGGTAGAACTGGGTGAGCTCAGGCTAGCACAGAGTGGGGAAAGCCTGTGGAGTATCCCAAGACAAATTTTTTGGTGAAAGTCTAAGTTTGAATGCCATAAAATTGAAAGCAAATGCATAGATCATTGATTATTGACAATGCAGGTGAGGTCCAAGTGGAAATGGAGGGATGAATAGATTGAGGAAAGTATTAAGAGTAGTTAGGAAAAAATTAAATCTTTTAATTTTAGCTATTTCTATCAATTTAACGGACATTAACACTCTTGGGAGATAGAACAGTTTTACTAGAAGTAAACTGCATTGGCCCTCTCTGTAAACCAGTAGGTGCCATGTAAGTATAATGACAGTATTATTGCTATTGTTGTTAGTCAGTACCACACATTGACAATGATATATTTGCCTGAGTCTCCCAATTATACCTGCCAATTTGAAAATACTCAGGTTTGACCCTGGTTATTATTTTCACCACAGGAGCAAATTGTATAAGTGAGATGGATTGGGTTTGCACAAAATTTTGACAGAGAACTTTTTGAATTTTGAAAAAAAAAAAAGGAAACATAGTTATTAAAAATACTAATATAATTACAGGAAGAAGAATGGTCAGGAAAATTTGGTTAAAGTAGCAATCTTCATAACATTAGCCATACAGGTAAAACAGCTATTGTTTTTTATACTTTCTCAACTTGTTTTTATTTCAGAATGCACTAAGGCATTTTCAAAGACAATAATCTACTAGTTATAGTAAATCTTCACAAAGTAGATTCGTGGTAAAGTATCTTTTTCAGGAATGTAAATGATCAAAAATATCTTCCATTAACATACTATATACCAAAAGGTTTAAAGCTAAATTGAAAGCTGGAGTTACATATCTCAAAGCACAACAAATTGTCCCCCAAATATAAGAAAATCAACTAGACATCTATGCTTGCTGAAGGCACTGGACATCAATAAATCGAATGTATTGAAAAGGGAAGAAGTTCCAGAAAACAAATATTCATAGTCAATTGGCCACTCTTATCCAATCAAAATATAAATTTGAAGACATCACAGTAGTTCTGAGCTACCATTCACTAGACTAAGCAGGAGACATTTTTTATATATTTTTACTCTATTAAGTGCAATATGACAGTTTCTCTCCAATCAAGACTTTAGTTATTTGGTAATCTTACCCCCTTCCTCCATGCTACCTCTTCCCATAAAACAAGAAACATACCAAAACCAAATCTGATTTACTCTCAATTACTTAAGTGAGAATAAGTGAATATTATTCAGCAAAATAAGACAGACCTCTGTCCAGATCTCAAGTCCTAAATATCTTTCATTTGGATGTTCTCTGCATGTCTTTAGACAGATGTCCCAAACTCTGTGTGTCCAAAATGAACTTGTCTAACTTGAGCCTGACACTGATAAAACCTGTTAGCCCTATATTCTCCATTTCAGTTTATCATCACTCAGTTGACTCCTTGTTTTACTCCCCTTCTCCCCCCGGGAAGAACCAGAGCTTCTGGGGAGAAGAGTAATATATACAGTATATGATTCTACTTCAGTACCTAAATATTTCCCAGGCTAGGAAGCTTGAAAGTACATGCCAGAAACCAAACAACCAAACAAACACAAACAACTTAAAAAAACCCTTCCCCCCACTCCCAATCCTCTCTTTTTGACACCCAGGTTAGCATTCACTGCCCAGTACTTTGCTTAGGACAGTCTTTTATTGCCATTTGATTTAGGTCTATATTAGGCTCTACATTTGGTTACTTCTATAATCATGTATTTATCATTTTCAAAATGATTTGGTATCCTTAATAATGATATTTGTCTTCACTGTACTGTGTCCTTCAATGTGATCCTTAATAACTCTGAGGTCAGTTGTTTCCCTTCCAAGGTTCTGTAAATGAAATTATATTTCATTATCCACACTATGTCATAACTAGATAATACCACCTTGTTATGTCTTGCTAACAGTGGTTGAAATTAAACTGATCCTTTTGTTCTTTCACTGTCCTTGGATGTCAATTTTGCTATTTTATTACTAAAATTTTCTAGGGTCTCTTTATATAGTTCATTTTACTTCACTCTTAATAGGAAAATAAAATTCCTTTTCTTCATCTCAATGAAAAATATTTTAGTTTATAGCTATATCATTCTTGCCTGGATTACTATAAATTACAACACAAATTATCATAATATACTACCTCCAGTTTAACTCCCTTCCAGTGCACTCTTTAGAGCAATGAGTGACAAGTCAAATCAATACCGTTCTAATGCTTAGAAGTTTTCCCATAGCTTTGAAGAGTCCATCAAACCTAGTATGGAAATTGCAAGAAGCCTGTCATTGTGTGGTCTCTGCTTCCCTCTTTGGTAATACTCTTTAAATTTACTAACCCCTATATCAAAACCCCACTATGAACTACTTGCTGTTCCCCAAACAAGCCAATTCATTCTCCTGCATGCCTTTTGGTAGGTAGTTTTCTCTGCTGAAGTATGCTTCATGGCTTCTTTCTTTTTTTGCTTGGCTACTTCTACTAGTCTTTCAAATTAGTTCATTTTGTTACTCCTCAAAGATTTACTTTTATTCCTCCAATTCAGCCCTCCCATTCAGGTCCAGCTTTTCCCCTGATGGCCCCAGTGCTGTGCTTCTAATTGTCATGTAATTGCATTGTGCCATCTGTTTATTTGTTTACCTTTACCCATATAACCTATGCTCCCTAAGGGTAGGGACCATATCTTAAACATTTTTCTATCATAAACATACAGCAGAGTGATTGACATCAGTGGAAGCTAGGATAAATATTTAACTGAATTAATAGCAGTATATGAGTATAATTCTGTTTTATAAAGCTGTACCAACTACCTTGAATTATGCTGGCAGTTGAAAAGTCAAATGCTTTCACATGACCCACAAGGAAAACAATCTCTCATTAAGATTTGGGGTACTTATGCTGTGTTGAAATGTGAACTTTAATTTTAATGAAATTAAACACATGCCTTTAGCAGTTTGATTATTCTCCCAGTTGATATCTGTATAGCAGATGGCATAAACAATTCAGCATATATTAAATACTGATATAAAAATGGAAAAATTCAAAACATTTCAAATGAATTATTCTTCCCCTCCTGAATGGCTTATCAAGGGAACATCACTGGCTAATTTTCAGACATAGTTTCATATTATTCTCTCATCACTTGTTTTCCTCCTAGGAGGAATGCAAATGTGCCTGAGAGGATTTGTTTGTGTTTTTCTGGATCCAAGTAGCAAAATTTAAAATGGAAAGACCCCTAAATTAATGCAAATATTATTCTCTACATATTTTCTTCAGTAAACAAAGATGGAATGCATACCACCAATATATAAACTGCCAAACAACCTAAGTTGCATTTTGTTCCCTTAGATGAGGATAACAAATCTAGCAATTACATAGGACATAAAAAGTGTGGGTCATTACTCAGATGTGGAAATGTGCCCAGCATAGCTCTAGTGCGAAAAGGACGAGGAGCACTTACATAAATAGTTTTATTTATATTTATACTTTTTGCTTAGCATTGTTATGTAGCTTCAGATGATTCTTCTGTATATTAAAAACAAAACAAACTGCTTTGTATTTCCTAAAACATAAATCACCAGATAAGATTTTTCTCAATATGCTCCAATTTTTCTCTTTTGGGGTTACAGAAGAAAAGCGGCAAAAGTTTCTCCACTTAAGAATAAGCATGAATCTTTGTTGAAAAGAGGACACTTAATCTTACTCTTTTACTTACTGTTCCTCACAACTCCAACACATTAAAGAAGGATAAAGGCAATGCAAAAATTTTAAAACTTTTCTTTGTTTATCTGGGAAAACAAAGAATCCTAGTGTATGAATTAAATAACAGTGAACATATTTTAAGTATACTACAGTTTGAAACTGCTTTGTCAAGAACCCTGAACTAGTTTGACCTTGTCTAGGGCTCAGTAGTTAATGAGAGCATACAGATCTGATTTTCTTTTAGTGCAGTGTCAGGCACATTGTGTAGCCATTAAATGTTAGTGGATTGGTTCTTCCTGATGAATGGCCAGAGGTATTAATTGGTTATCTTCTATCTCAATTAATTGTCACTAACAATGTACTTTTTTGCCTACTATGCTACGTAATGTTTCTGTAATATTTTACTTTCAGGAAAAACAGTAATATTATCAGGGAAGCCATTTATTTTTTATATTTTTTGGGTATTAAGTTAGGTCAAGGTCAGAGTTAGGAGCTGAATCTGTAGTTTGTGTTTACTTGGTCCTATACAATTTGACTTTTAAACTACTGTTTCATGTTTCCATAGCTATTGCAGAGAAAGTGATAGTGTTATATCAAGTTTCACTGCTAAAATAAATGCAAGGTCATTGCCTCCAGCAGGTGAATGGAAAGAATACACAGCATAATCTTCTTAATCGTGATACCCAATACAAAACTAAGAATTTTTCTCAGAGCCTTTTGAATGCACTCAAAAATATAAATAACTGAAATAATAAGTTATCCATAGTCAGCTATGATCAATTTGGCCAAGCAGACAAAATCAGTTTCCTTAAATAAGAGCTACCCAGGGTCTCATTAGTGCAGAGGAAAAAAATAACCAAGGTCATTCTCAAAGTGTATGACTTCATGGTGGAAAATTCCAATCCTCCGTACACCTCCCAGAAAAGAAACCAAAAGAACAACTGCCAGGTAGATTTCAAAATCTCATTTAGACCATTGGACAAATACTAAGATTGAAAAAAAATAAAGTAGAAAAGCTAAATATATTGAGGTAAATATTTTTACAAAGTAAGGTTGAGCAGGTTGGAGCTGGGCATGGAATGTTTCTTATTAGAATGGCATACAGAATTCTCACCAGACAAATTTGAAATTAGAAAAGTGGGTATCTCAAAATACTAAAATGGTAAAATCATGTAATTACTTATTAGAAAGAATAGCTGACAAAGGACTATAAACTGATTTTATAAATAGACAAAAATGCCTGCTTCCTATTTAACTGTTAATCCTGTGTTCCCATATATAAAACAATAGCAGTGAAAGTGATTATAATGTATCTTGCTGAAATGTCAACAATGAAAGTTGAGAATACATACAAATTAAACCATACTTATTGAATAATATATGTAAATATAAGTGTAATGCATTTTTGTCCTGTTATACATGCTTCTCTCATGTTTCTCTCTCTCCCCCACCTCTCTCTCTCTCTATATATATATACACACACACATACATATATACATATATATATATACACATATATATAAAGAGTAAACAGTCACACATCACAACAGTCACACCTGAGCTAAAAAAAATGATAGCATTAATGGACCTCTATTCTATTTAATATTGTTTTACAAGCAGCATTTAAAAACAAGCCATCTGATCTTTTCTAAATGACATTATGGTAGGAAAAAGGTCATGTGTTTTGGTGGGCAAGCCAACATAATAGTATGCTTCCTGATAGAATCTGATACTGATAAATCAATGTAACTGTCAATAGCTGGGTTCTAAGATTAACAGAGATATGGGAAGGGAAAGCAAACACAATTGTGGAAATGGAAGCAAACACTATGCTTAAGGATATCAGCCATCTGGGAATTGTTTCTTTGAACAGAAGGTATAAATCTGCAAGCTGATTTGCCTGTAGACATTTATATGTCTCTATATAAAAGCATTTTATTTTAATTTTGAAATTTATATGTAAATCTCTATGTCATTGGCATAGCCCATCCCAGAATTGTTAACAGAACATAAATTACATATTTATGTTGGGATGACTTCTCTTCATCACATAATACTACGAGCTTTATGTAGGTGTTCATGGGTTCTTCTTACATATGTGTACTTATTGCTAGGAAGCACCAGTGATAGAGAACTTGGTGCTTTTGCCATGCATCTTCCCGAACACCTTCAGGAAGTTGGGATGAATGTTATATTTTAGCAATCTGGGCTTACTTAAATCTTGTTAAACAAAGGACTCTTCCTGAGCCACAGGAAGTATTTGAATATCTTATGTCTAGGGCGGGGAAGTTCAGAGTGTGAACTATGACAATATACAAACTTTGTTTTCTAAACAAATCTATAGGACTATAAGTTATTTTTTTCATACCCTGAGCAAACTATGAAATAGCTATTGAGATGAGGAATTTAGGGAAGCACTGGAGCAGTTTACCTAGTGGTTATTCACCTAGAACTGAGAAGAAACTAACAGGACGTACTCCAGATGCAAGAAAACAGTACTTTGTGAAAGAGGCTGATACTCTGAAAGCATGGGGTGTACAAGAAGAAGAAAAAACCAGCAGCATGCTGACCAGAAGCCTAAAGGAGTACTGATATCCAGAATGCCAGAGCAATCCAGATCCAGCAACCCCCTAAAATATTTGAATTGGGAGGGTGGGGTTTCTATTTCAAGGAATCAGAATGAGGCATCATGCTGAATATCTCTGTCCCTCTAAATTTACCCTTTGCCCAGCTCTATTCTACACTTTGCCCAGGTAACTGACCCACATGGATTGCAGCAAAACTTTCCCTTGCTCTCTGATTTTCAGTTGGATTTGGTAAATAGTAAGCCCTGATAGAAAATCGGACGGAGGAAGGAAAACTTGGTCAGTATTTACAACTTGCACCCCCTCTTTAAAGAGCTGGCTGTGTTTTCTGACAAAAGTCACTGTTAATGTCAATGCAGCCCCATCTACACGACTCCCTTTTCTGGGTGTTAGTGTTGATAACAGTTCTGCTGTTACTAGCCCTGGGCACAAATTCCCTCAACTTTGTAATTTGAAAGTGCCTTCTGTTTTCTTTGGGAACCTGACTGTAGTAGTGCCTCAGACAGAAAGGGGAGAATCCACAGGGAAACAGAAATAAAACTAGCCTGAGCATCAAGAAATGTTAACACAAGATCAGTCACTAATAATTCTATGAAGTTGGGAAAGTCATTTACCTTCTTTAGGCTTCTTTTCATCTTTTAAAAATCAAATTTGGAACAGCAGAATATAAGGTTTCTTTTTTTTTAAATTTTTTATTTTTTTTATTGTGGGTGATAAGGTTTCTTTTTGTATTTAAAATTTTGTATTTCTATTATTCTAAACATAGAAACCAAGTTGTTAGATTATAAGAAAACTGGTGTCTG
Organism: Cabassous unicinctus; assembly: GCA_029593785.1. Classification (NCBI taxonomy): domain Eukaryota; kingdom Metazoa; phylum Chordata; class Mammalia; order Cingulata; family Chlamyphoridae; genus Cabassous; species Cabassous unicinctus. Next base: position 43,427 of record JAQZBX010004377.1, on the reverse strand, counting down.
GATTTCACGACCTTCTTGCAGACTGTGGCTTATTGCTAATTGCTTTCCCAATGTCCATTCCCCTTTCCTAACTTAATAAAATACATTATTTATACTTCCTGAAAGAAGGGCAAGTGATTTGGTACTTGTCAAGGAGGTGAAGGTCAGTGTTACTGGGTGGGGTTCTAAAATTTAAGAGGCCATGTCAGTGGGTGTGTGCCATTTTTTCCCTTTGCACTTCCGCTTCTTCTTGCCTTAAATATGGACATGAGGCTGAGGTAGGTAGGTCTTCTTGAGAGTGACATGGCAGTCATATCCTATTGCAGATAGAGGCAGGGTACTGATGATCAAAAGAGATTGCTTGATCCACTCTATGTTTCTCTATCTCATAGCAGAAAATAAGCACACACTCAAAATGCCCCCTTCTCATCAAAATACCCAAGTCAGGATTCTATACTAAGGTTCCCCAGTAAGCCTTGCCTCCCTTTTACTTATCTTATCCTCTACCCACTCCCTTAATATTTACCAGGACAGGGCTATAACTGCATACGGCTTGTAGCCGGTTGGCAGTTTGATGTAATTATGAATTCCAAAAATCTATATTGGATTATGCTTGTAAACTGGTATGCTAATGTGGGCATGATTAAGTTATGATTAGGGCATTAACTGGGCCATGTCAGTAGGATGTTGAGCCCCACCCCTTGGTGGTTGGGGGAATCAAATATAAAAGGCAGTTTTGATGTTGGAGTTTTGATGTTAGAGAGAAGGCCCCAGGAGAAGAGAAGAGGCTCACCTGATAGTCTACAGCTGGCCTTGTGGAGAGAAGCAAAGCCCAGAGAGCCTAATAGTCTACAGCTGACCTTGTGGAGGAAACAGAGCTGCTAAGTCCAGAGAGAAATGCAGCCCCAGGAAGAGAGGAACCCAAGAAGCCTGAACCATGGCAAATGTCGGCAGCTGTCTTGCTCCAACACATGGCAATGGACTTTGGTGAGGGAAGAAACTTATGCTTTATGGCCTGGTGACTGTAAGCTTCTACCCCAAATAAATATCCTTTATAAAGACCAACCCATTTCTGGTATTTCGTATTAGCACCCCTTTGGCTGACTAATACACGGCTCTAATTTCTAATTTCTAATTTCAAAGGCGATTGCTATCTTGTTTAATCCACATTGTTTACTTATCTTCCAACTCATCATTTCCACTTACAACTAGATACCTAAGAGAAACTCCTGCACAGGTACACTTGTGGAGAAGAATGTTCATAATAGCACACAGTTTTGAAGAGCAAAACAGAAGACACATTGTAAGTGCACTATAGAATGTTATACTACATTGAAAATGAGTAAATTACAGCCACATGCAAAATAATTAGTGAAGGAAACAAATCCTAGAGGTAACATACATCTTATTAACCTTTCCAAAACTAAAACTAAACCAAACAGTATATTACAAATAATATATTGTTTATATACACACATATTTTTTAAAGGAACTGAAAAATAAACAATTCAGTGTAGAGTGTCAATATTCTAGTTTACAATTACTAAATAATTATGACCATATACGTGTAGGTAGATAGATATATAAAGTGAGATAGGTAGATAGATAGATAGATATTCTACATTATCACTTTGGAAACACCTACGTATGTAGCAAGAGTTGAAAATGTTAAAAGTCTAGTACTTATCTCATAAATGTTTTTTAAGTGTACCTTTTTAAATTATCAAAACATTTCCAGAAAACCTTCCATGGTCAGTAAATTTTCTGTTTATTCATCATAACACTTCAGCTTAGAAAAATATGTATCAAACTGCTTAATGTATGTAGAAGTTTTAATTAATTTGACTGTAATAGTGTGGAAATAGATATAGTTGATGGTAACACGTTATAGTGAGAAGTAGCTAGATTTAAATGGGATTGTGGCTGAAAAGGTTGGCTAGAGAAGTAAACGTCAATTGAAAGAAAGCTAGAGAATAATCTAGGGATTGAATAACACAGTGAACCCAGAGGTGGATGAGAATTGTACTTAATAGTAAATGCAAGAATGTCTTTCTGTAAACTAGAACAGATGTATGTTACTATTGCAGGGTGAGGGGAATGTGGAGAAGCATGGGAGAAATACAATTAATGTAACCTACGGACTATAGTTAGCAATAATCTAATATTCTTGCATCAATGACAAAGGTATACTGTGTGTGAACAGGGAGGAATGCTACCAAACTTATTCTATGAATCCAACATCACTCTAATACCAAAACCAGATAAAGATACTACAAAAAAGAATATTAAAAACCAATATCTCTAATGAATATAAATGCAAACATCCTCAACAAAACACTTGCAAACCCACCAATGTTCATAGCAGCTTTATTCACGATAGCCAAAATTTGGAAACAACCCAGGCGTCCATCAACTGATAAATGGATAAACAAATTGTGGAGTATACACAAAATAGAATATTATGTAGTGGTAAGAAGAAATGAAGTCGTGAAACAATAACAACATGGATGAACCTGGAGGACATTATGTTGAGTGAAGCAAGTTAGACACAAAAGGACAAATAATGTATGATTGCCCTTTTATGAACTAAATATATTATGTGAATTATAAATATATTATGAGAAATATGAATATAGGAGATTATGGAAAAACATGCCATTGTATGCTATGGACCATAGTTAGTGGTAATAGTCTGATGATATTATCTCATAATCTGTAACAAATATTCCTCAACAGTGTGGTATGTTGGTGAAGGGGTGGTATATGGGAATTCTACACAGGTGCATGATTGTAAGTTCACAACTTCTGCAATAAAAATATATTTAAAAAATACGTACCAAACTATCCCAACCTTTTTTACATATCAGTCACTCACAAAAAGCATTCAGTTACCTTCAGCCTTCTTGATGAGCTGAGGGGTTAATAGGAAGAAAGTTTCAGGTCAAGGAGTATATTGATTATTGCAGATAGTTTACAAGTAAGAGACTCAAAAATCCTTCAGTGACTCTCCATCTCTTAAAGTCTACTTCCTTCAGTCCAGCATTTAAGGTCTCACATAATCAGGGCCCAGCTTGCTTCTCTAAGCATTAAAGTTCCTGACTAAGAATTATAGTAATATAGCAAACTAGTAATTGCCTCATGTTTTAAAATATGCTAAGGAAAGAAGTGTTAATAACTTCCATGGAAATTAGGAAATCAACATTTGTTTTCTAAAGTGGTCTAAGTTTCATAATTAAAAATAAGAGAGATTGTGGGAAGATGACATGGGATTAGGGAGACAAGGCTCAGCTCTCTCCCAAAAACAACTGAAAAAGAGCCAAAAGCTGCCTGAGGGACCTGCTTTGGGGGTCTGCCGACCAAGACAGTACTTCAAAACTCCCAGGAGAGTGAGGTACAGAGAGACAAAGGACCGGACAAAAAGAACTGTGAGTCACTAAACCTCCTGGCCACTGGGAAGTCTCCCCTACCCCACCCCCAAGATATTAAGCTGGGGTAAAACCCCTAGCTCATTGCAGCTGGGGAGCAGACCTCTTCCTCCCCGTCAGCTGTTACAAGGGAAAAGGGGTGCTTTTCTTCAGTAAATTCCACCAGCGGAGCCCACTTTGAGTCTCGGCTCCATCCAGACCAAAACAAAGGAAAACAGAGTAACACCTCCTTGGAAAGGTGTACCTTTCTGCTGGCTGGTCTGGAAATTGCATGGATAAAAATTGCACTTGGGTCTTTCTGTTCTCTAATTTCTGGGAGGAAACCTGTGCCACATTAGTGAGTCTGTGGCATGATTTTGATAACTTAAGCTGGGTAATTTTAAAGACAGGATAAGTTGAACCAAATATCAAAGAGGAACTGTGAAAAAATAATAATAGGCAATAGAGAGAAATTGGCCATCAGAGGAAATTCACAAACAGATTCAGATGCCCAGATATCAGTAAGAAATTCCAAGTCATATTAGGAAACTTACAGGAAGAGATGGCCCAGCCAAAGGAACAAACCAAATATCCTGAAGATATACAGGATTTAAGACAAGTAATCAATGATAATCACACAAACCTCCTAAATCAACTTTAAGGAACAGAAAAATAAAATGAATGAAGAGAAAAAGGATATTAAGAAGACACTGGGAGAGCATAAAGAACAATTTGAAAGCCTTCAAAGAAATGTAACAGAGCTTATGAGAATGATGGATGAGATTAAAAATACATTAGAGGCACATAAGAGCAGATTTGAATGGCTCGAAGACAGAATTAGTGATTTCAAAGACAGAACATCTGAACTGTAAAAGACAAGAGAACAGAAAGAGAAGAGAATGGAAAAAAAATGGAACAGAGTCTCAGGGAATTGAATGAAAACACAAAATGCAAAAACAAACACATTATTGGTTTCCCAGAAGGGAAAAAAATGGAAAAGAAACAGGAAGAATATTTGAGGAATTAATGACAGAAAACTTCCTTACCCTTATGAAAGACATAAATACCAATATCTAAGAAGTACAATGCACCCCAAACAGAACACATCCAAATAGACCTACCCTGAGACACCTACTATCCAGAATGACAAATCACAGAGATAAAGAGAAGATTCTGAAAGCAGCAAGAGAAAAACAAAGCATCACATACAAGGGAAACTCAATAAGATTAAGTGCCGACCTCTCATCAGAAACAATGGAGGAGAGAAGAACATGGTATGTATTTAAGGGACTGAAAGAGAAAAACTGCTAGCCAAGAATTCTGTATCCTGCAAAGCTGCCCTTCAAAGATGAAGGGGAGTTCAAAGTCTTCACAGACAAACAAAACTGATAGAATATGTTACCAAAAGACCAGAATTACAAGAGCTACTAAAGGGAGTGAAGTAGCCTGAAAGGAAAAAACAAGGGCAAGAGACTTAGAGAAGATTGTAGAAATGAAGAATATTAGAGGAGATAAATTAAAGCATAAAAAGATAGACAATAATATGGTATGTCAACAGAGAGCCAAAGGTCAAAATGGTTGAAGAAATGCAGTTATAGTAATAACACTGAATATTGATGGATTGAACTCCCCAATCAAAAGACATAGACTGATAGAATAGATAAAAAAAATATGAGCCACCTATATGCTGTTTTCAAGAGATTCACCTCAGACATAAGGACACAACCAGGTTCAAAGTGAAAAGTTGGAAAAGATATTCCACACAAATAGTAGCCAAAAAAGAGCTGGAGTAGTGAGACTGATACTGGACAAAATAGATTTTAAATGCAAAACTGCTGTAAGGGATGAAGTCATTATATAATAATGAAAGGGTGTGGCAGTTTGGTATTATGAATTCAAAAATAGATATTGGATTGTGTTTGTAAACTGGTTTGTTCCTCTGGGCATATTAGAATGTATTAAACTCAGAGGTTTCACTTTAACTTGATTACATTATGATTTGGGCTTTGATTTGGCCAAGTCAGTAGGACGTTGAGTTCTCACCCCCTTGGTGGATGGGGACTCAGAGAAAATGGAAGAGCAGAGGAGAGAGTTTGAGTTTTGATGCTGGAGCCCTGGGAAGTAAATATACAGAGAAGCAGATATGTGAGGAAAGACAGAAGGATTCATTAGACACATCAGAGGCCCCGGGAAGAGAGAGAGCCTGATAGTCTACAGCTGACCTTATGGAGAGACCAGAGCAGCTGAGCCTGGAAAAAATTGAGCCCTGGGGAGAGAGAAAAAGCCTAGAGAACCTGATAGTCTACAGCTGACCTTGTGGAGAGACCAAAGCAGATAAACCTGGAAAGAATCGTGTTCCCGGGGAGAGAGACAAAGCCTTATGCCAGCCTATAGCTGAGACTGGGACCACGGAGCCTTAAGAGGAAGAGGAAAGCCGAACCCTAGCAGAGACCAGCAGCCATCCTGCTCCAATACATGACAATAGACTTTGGTGAGGGAAATAATTTACTCTTTATGGCCTTGTGATTGTAAGCTTCTACTCCAAATAAATACCCTTTATAAAAATCAACCAATTCCTGGTATTTTGCATAGGCACCCCTTTGGTTGACTGAAACAAAGGGGCAATTCAGCAAGAAAAAATAACTATAGGAAATATTTATGCACCTAACTTTAGTGACCCAAGATACATGAAGCACACTGGCAAAGCTAAAGGGAGAAATAGATGTCTCTACAATAATAGTTGGACACTTCTATACACCATTCTCAGTATTGGATAGAACATTTGGACAGAGGATAAATAAACAGAGAGCTTGAATAATATGATAAATGTAATAGATCTAACAGACATCAGTAGAACATTAAACCCCAAAACAGCAGGATGTACATTCTTTTCAAATGCTCATGGATCCTTCTCCAAGATAGACCATATGTTGGTATACAAGACAAGTCTCGATAAATTTTTAAAAGATTGATATTATACAAAAAACTTTCTCTGGTCATAACAGAATAAAGCTAGAAATCAATATTAGACAAAAAAAAAAGGGAAAATTCACAAATACATGGGATTAAACAACACACTCTTAAATAATCAGTGGTTCAAAGAAGAAATTGCAAGGGAATTCAGCAAATATCTTGAGATTAATGAAAATGAGACCACAGCATATCAAAACTTACGGGACACCACAAAGGCAGTGCTGAAAGGGAAATTTTAGCCCTCAATATTTACATTTAAAAAAAGAAGAAAGAGCTAAAATTGAAGATCTAACTGCACATCTTGAAGAACTAGAAAAAGAAGAGCAAACTAATCCAAAACCAAGACAAAGGAAAGAAATAGTAAACATCAGAGCAGAAATAAATGAAATTCAGAACAAAAAAACAATAGAGAGAAACAACAAAACCAAAAGTTGGTTCTTTGTGAAAATCAACAAAATCGACAAACCCTTAGCTAAACTGACAAAGAAAAAAAGAGAAGACACAAATAAATAAAATCAGAAGAGGGCAGGGGGGGAGGCAGACATTACCACTGACCACGTAGAAATAAGAGAGATCATAAGAGGATACTATGAACAACTGTATGCTAAAAAAAACTAGATAACGTAGACGAGATGACAAATTCCTAGAAACACAAGAACTAGCTACACTGACCCTAGAAGAAAGAGAAGACCTCAACAAACCAATCACAAGTGAAGAGATTGAAACAGTCACCAAAAACCTCCCAAAGATGAAAAGCACTGGACCAGATGGCTGCACAGGTGAATTCTACCAATCATTCAAAGAAAACCTATTACCGATCTTTCTCAAGCTCTTCCAAAAAATTGAACAGGGAGGAATGCTACGAAACTTATTCTATGAATCCAACATCACTCTAATACCAAAACCAGATAAAGATACTACAAAAAAGAATATTAAAAACCAATATCTCTAATGAATATAAACGCAAACATCCTCAACAAAACACTTGCAAACCCACCAATGTTCATAGCAGCTTTATTCACGATAGCCAAAATTTGGAAACAACGCAGGTGTCCATCAACTGATGAATGGATAAACAAATTGTGGAGTATACACAAAATAGAATATTATGTAGCCGTAAGAAGAAATGAAGTCGTGAAACAATAACAACATGGATGAACCTGGAGGACATTATGTTGAGTGAAGCAAGCTAGACATAAAAGGACAAATAATGTATGATTGCCCTTTTATGAACTAAATATACTATGTGAATTATAAATATATTATGAAAAATATGAATATGGGTAAAATTGCATATATAAGACCGTTTTTCTTTGAAACTGAACAAATGTAGGTTAATACTACAAAATATTATCAGACCAAAAAAACCACATTATAGTAAGTGAAGGAGACCAGACACAGAGAACTACATATTGTATGATTCCATTTATATAAAATGTAAATATAAATCAATTTATAAAGATGAAATTAGATTAGTGGTTATATAGGACTAAGAAATGAATGCTAAGGGGTGTGGAGTCTTTCTTAATGAAATTGTTCTAAAATTTCTGAGATGATGAATGTACAACATTGTGATTATACTAAAAGCCATTGATTATACGCTTTGGATAGATCATATGGTATGTGAATACATCTCAATAAAACTGCTATATAAACAAATAAATAACTGTGCAAGAATAGCCAGAAATTGCAGGTATGTACAGCAAGTGAAACAGGGAGATTGAAAGGTGAAGAACTTGCTTGTATGTTTGTTTTTTGTTTATTATTATTGAAATAATGAAAATGATCTAATAATGATTGAAGTGATGAACAAACAATTATGTGATTATATCAAATACCATTGATTGTGCACTTTGAATGAATTGTATGCTTTATTAATATGTACCAATAAAATGGATTTGTTTAAAAAATAAGAGAAACAAAACAAAACTCTTCATAAAAAAATTTGTCAAAATGTTTCAACATTTGGGGGAAAATATTACTTTCATTAATAATATATGAAATTTCACTGTAAAACTACAACTATGATTAAGTTATTTCTCAAACTGTAGTTGGGGACTTTTTTCTCCCATAAACTTTAACTCCCAATGCACATATTTTCACTCTGTTTATTGCTGAAAATGTTGAAACTTTCTCCAGAACACGGAGGTACAGTTCCAATATTTATGCCTCCATTAATAAATAAAATTGCTTAGATCAAACAACCAAAAAAAAAGAAGAGTCATTTCTATTGCTATTGTCTATCCAAGAACACATGCATTTTATCATACTTTGCACATTTACACACACAAACACACATGGCTTCTGTGTTACGCATACAATATTATGTATATCATCACTAAAATGATAAAAGATGTTTTCATTCAAAGGGTGATTTCTTAAAAATCTCACTCACAATCTGTAGCATGGATGTTTTGTATCTGAAAATAATGAAATGTGGGGAAAATGGTAATTATCTTTTATTGCAATTATCTTACATATAATGCCTGGTACATGGTGAATAATCAACAGGTGAATGGTGCTTTGTATTTTTCTTGCCAAACTTTTAAACTTGTCTCTTATCGCAGGGGACAGTATATGATCCTTAGCATAAGTTCAATTGCAATGATATATGCCCACAATCAATACCTTGTACTCTCATACCCTGTGTACCACACAAAATAATATTTACACAATTTGCAGCACATAATACTAATTAACTCCATCTGTGTAGAAGTTAATTTATACTAAGAAATACAATTATTTGATCATTTGAGAGACTCAAAAATCATCCAATAAATTCTTGGAGGTCAAAGACAAACTCCCGGCAACATATAATTAACCACATGCAGGTGTCAAATATTAGTCATAAGTACTACAGAGAGATTCACTAGTTTTACTTGACAAGAGGTCACAAGCTATTTCATATAAGGATAGTAGTAATGACAAGGGAGGCAATGAGAATGAAGATTTAGAGGAGAGAATAATCCAATTCCATGTGAAAGCAAAGAAACAACTACCATGAAAAAAGGCTATGTAATGAAGTAGTGAGAGATGACATTTTTGGGTCACTTGGGGAAGAGTTTTGCATTCCACATTGTAAAGTTTGAAATGAATTAGAGAACTAGAAAGGAACCATTGAGGATGCTGGATTAGAAAAGTAATGTGGCTATTTTTATTAATTGATTAAGAAATCCTTCTGACAAGAAGGTATGGTATGGAATTATGTTAGGAAGGAAAGGATGTGGGGAGATTGATGAGGAGGTTTTATCTGTCACCAAAACATGAAATAATGAGGACTTGTACCAGACAGATGCTTGGGAATGGCAGTAGAAGGAATACACACAAAAAACATATGATAAACTGAGCTTTAGAACTTGATGAAATAGAGGCAAAAATGACTGATGATACATAGGGTTCCTATAATTCTATGGGAGTGAGAAAAGAGATGCTAAGTATTTACTTTCCTGAGCTTGGGTAGAACAAGCTTCTTTTATTGCTCCTTGTCATCTGAAGAATGTTTTCATTTCTTTCTGCTGTTAATTTCTATTTAACTGAATAGGTGTATTAGTCAGCCAAAGGGGAAGATGCAAAGTACCAGAAATCTGTTGGCTTATATAAAGGGTATTTATTTGGGATAGAAGCTTACAGTCACAAGGCCATAAAGCATAAGTTACTTCCCTCACCAAAGTCTGTTGCCATGTGCGTGTTGGAGCAAAATGGCTGCCTACATCTGCAAGGGTTCAGCTTCCTCTTCCTCTTAAGGCTCCATAGTCCCACCTCCTTCCAATATCAGCTGTAGGCTGGGGTAAGTCTCATCTCTCTCCCGGGGCTCACTCCTCTCTGGGCTCAGCTGCTCTGTTCTCTCCACAAGGTCAGCTGTAGACTATCAGGCTTTCTCTCTTCCTGGGGACTCTGATGTGTCTATGGAGCCATTTCTATTCCTCTGCATTCTTCTCCTGTGTGTTTACTTCCTGGGGCTCCAGCATCAAACGAATCCAACTACCTCCTCTGCTGTGCAGTTTGCTCTGTGAGTCCTACTGATGAGGCCCAATCAAAGCCTTAATCATTACTTAATCAAGTAAAAGTGAAACCTCTGAATTTAATACAATCTAATACACCCAGAGGAACAGACCAGTTTACAAACATAATCCAATATCTATTTTTGGAATTCATAAACAATATGAAACTGCTACAATAGGCAAAAGATGTTTTGATAAAAGATGATGTAGTTGATGGATGTGACTCCTACATTGTAATACTTACACTTACCCTGAATGCCTTTTTGCTCTCTCCTTCAAGGACCATTTATTTGGAATGCTACAAGTAAATGGAGCTAATATAAATGGTCAGTCATAGAAAACTCTCCCTCCTTTTCTTGGGGGGCAAGAACTTAAGCAGGTCCTATCTCCTGAGGAGACTTCATAAGCACTCATATCTGCTCACCATATAGAATCTGGGAAACTTTGATATGTATATGCACTTAAGTATAAAAATAAAAAATATATTTCTTTTCTAAACATCTAAAAGACTAAAGGGAAAAGAAAAAATAAATTATTGTACAAATAAGAGGAAAGTATAATTTGAATTCACAGTACAACAAACTTGGCAGAATATATGCCTATAATATGAAAAACAGATCATATTCAAGTACTCTTGCTGTGCTTCAAATATGAGAGAGTTAAATTCCTTTTGCTAACTAGCATTTCTATGAGTTGACTCCTATCCAGCATGCTGATACTGGTCAGCTCTGTTTTTCTTGAAATGTTTTCTTCTGAAGACACTTTTTACTGCTGCCCGTTTCTAGGCTACCAAGAGATGAATGCATTGCAATTTTCTACCCTCAAATGTCAAAAAATCTAGTGGCTATCCCCAGAATGTAGTTAAATGGCATAACTTTTTATTATTTTGCAGTCAGTGTTCTCAAACCTTGCTCTTAATTTAATTTGTTAAACAAAACTTTCCATAGTCTTCTGTGTTTAAGGCTAAAATTTAAGCCTTGTAACAGCATTATTGAGAGAAATCTTTTGCCTCTTTCCAAAAGATTTGAATTTTTATGTTTTCTCCAAAGTCTGTTCAGCCCTCCCTTCTAGAATATTCCTAATTTCTCCTGAAATATAGCTTACAAAACAGTCAGGTAGTTATTAGATTTAAAAGAGGTATAGATTTGGATGACACATTTGTTAAAAAAAAGTTATTGTCTTATAATTGTATTGATTCAATTATTACTGTTGGGAAAATGTTATATTTATAATATACAATTCCATATTTCAAATGCAGGATTCCACTTAATTGTTTTTTTGTTTGTTTGTTTGTTTTTAAATTTTTTATTTTTTTTTATTGTGGGTAATAATCAAATTTTTCACAATACATGCCAATATTTGTAAAATGATATATAAATAAATACGCATATATGTGCATTTGTTTACATAAATGTTATTTGTTATATATATATACATATATATTTTTTAAGGTGCTTAGATTACCTAAATATTACTCAGAAATTACAGGGATTCCCATGTTCCCCACCGCCCACATCTCCAACAACATCCCACACCACCATTCCTCATCCGTGTGGTACAACACCCGCAATGGATATACACATCTTGGGGCCTTGCCACCGAGCATAGACCACAGTTCACATCACAGACCACACTCTCTCCCACCCAGTTCTGCATGGTATATTCTGATGGAAAATGGCCTACGTCCGTCGCCGCTTTTTTATTTACTTGTGCTTACTGACTACAAGCTATTGATAGAATGTTTAAATTTTTTTTAAAAAGTGTAAAATGTTTGTAAAAATAGAGGTCATCATAAAATTTGAAATATAAACTAGGAAAACCCTTCTTTCAATTTAAATATTTATCCTTAAAATTTTGATTAGTAAAGATTGGTTAAACTGTCTGATTGAAATCATGGTACAATATGTGATGATGTTTCATAAAGTACAAGGGACTATTTCCTGTCTCACTCAACTAATCCATGCTCTGGGAACAAATCCTACTTTGCTAAGAATGTATGGAGATAGTTCTTTGATTACTTTCCAATTTCAAAATTTCAGGGCATTATCTGAATTATGTTTCTGGCCTGTAAAATATGTAGTATGGGGGAAAGAAGGCAGTTTTGGAATAAGATGGTTCATAAGTAAAATTCTTGCTCAGCTTCTGACTAGCTGTTTTACCCTGGTTAGGTCACTTAACCTCTGTGAGCTTCTATCCTTCTCTATAAAACATGGATAAAATTTGAAGAACCACTACAAGGGTTAAATGAGATAATGAATGCAAACCCCCTGGCACATAACAGAAATTATTAGATTTTTTTTAAGAAAATCTATTCTACATATTCAAATGCAAAAATTAAATAACCCTATTCAATTTTATTTTATGAGATGATTTTTAGCCAGATTCAAATTTTCTTCTATGTGCTCAGTTTTGCTGTTACTGCTAATGAGCTTTGGATTAATTTTAATCTTGTTTATCCATTTCAAGAATTATCTAGGTCCTTGTGTTCCTTTCTTCTCTAGGATATCCTCTTTTGTTTATCATTTTTGTGCTAACTTGAAGCAAAGTAAAAGCATTCATTTAAAAATATGTCCATTTACCATGAACTTTTTACACACTTGTAAAAATTAATTAGATTACTAAACTTTGTATTCATGTTGTTAATAGCTCATTTGTATAGACACGTTAATTAATTTAGACTTATTAGCAACAAAAGCAATGTGCATTTTTATATTAAACATTTTCTGTGATATGTAGTTAATATCTTGCATTCATTATTAAATTCATATATTATTACTGCCCTGCAACATTTGAAAATCAAATTTGTTCTGGAGGAGATACAAGAGAAGACAGAAGGACAGGATTGAGTGAAACAGTCCAAAAGGAGGGAGAAAAGACTGAATTAGAGACAAAAGAAGAGGAAAGACCAACAAAAAAAGATTAACTATTAATGCAATATAAATGCATAAAATCATATATAATGTATATCGCACACATATACATACATATACATATATAAAATCTACAAAGGGAAGACGGAGAAGAATAGAGGATTGAGAGAGAAATGGAAACGGAAAATTCTATACCCAGGGGATAAATACTTTGTATACAAAAAATAGTACTGCCAGAAACTAGTGTGCAATTAACATGAGCTATGTAACTTCTCTAAGAGTTTTGAATGCATTATCTTATTTAAACCTCAAAAAGTCCTTAGCAGGTAGGAATTATAATTACCTTTATTTAGAGGTGATGGAGCTGAAACTCAGAGAAGTTTATGAGCAATCCAATGATCACCAAGTTTATAAGAAATGATGCCAATTACAATCTCAAGATTTTGCTAATATAGCTACCAATTCTTGTTATGTATCGTTGCATAACAAGTCATTCCAAAACCGAATGGTTTAAAATAGCAACAGTCATTTACTTTGCTCAGGAATCTGAAATTTGAGCAGAACTCAGCAAGGATAGCTCATCTGTTTGCTGTGCAGCTTAAGTTGGGGTAGCTCAATTGGGATTAGATAATCCAATTCCAAGATGGCTCACTTACATGGCTGAAAAATTGGTGCTAGTCGTCAACTGAAACCTCAGCTAGGGCTGATGGCTGAGGAGGGAAAGTTTGTCTCCTTTACAGGGGAGAATGAGGACATGAGTTAGGTGAGGGATAAAGAAAAGAAGGTACACTCAATTAATTAAAGCTCCCAGAGGGCCGTAATATATTGCAGTCTTTATGAAGATGGTAAAATTTGGGAAATTAGAGGGAATGAGCTGAAAAGCTAGAAGGTGGTGGTCAGAAAGTGGGGTATTTGAAGCTGAGATTTTGAGGGAGTGTAGAATTGGCAATGAAAATGTCTGAGTGAAGATCATGGAGGTGAGTGACCAAGGTGGGGTGGGGCGGATAAGAACACTGGATGAGAGGAGTTCTAGGTGCCCGAAGAGTCACCTCTTTGCATGTTGAGATCTGCAAGAAAAGTAACAGGAGTAGTGGTGGGCCCAGTGACAATGAGTCTAGCTGGGAACTTCAAGGAACCTAGGAAAGCAATTTGCTGAGATGGGGAGGGGAGAGACAGTAGGCTTAGACTGCAAAAAGGAGTAGCAGATAATGGGCTTGCAAAGACATCACAGCTTTAAGGAATAAGATTAAGGTAATGGTCTTATATAAATGGGAATGGCGATATTAGAAGTCTAAAAAATATATTCACCTCTAGGAATAAACAAAAACAAACACAAAACAAAAAGCTCCCAATATATTTTGTTTCTTTTAAGTCCCTGGATAATTAAATGAGTATAGAGAAACAAACCTCCAGTATTCATCATATTCTCTCTCATGGAGCAAATCTTAATGTATAAAAGCATGTACAATGACATTACCAATTGCATTATTTAACAGTATCAATGAACTGGCTTGCTCTTAACAAGTAGCAGGCTCGCGCATTAGTCAATATTTTGTTTTCAGGAACTAAAGCATAGCCACTTGTGCATCTTTCTCTTCCTTTCTCCTCTTCTGTGGCTACTGTGGCAAAATGTGCAACTTATATGTGCTTTGCTGAAGGTTAAAATGCTCAGTAAACAAACTTTTCCAAACAGCACAGTTTTCTTTTGTGAAGTGTAGCTAAAACGTAAAACAGTGTCTTTGTTTTCACAGTTGTGTCTTCAAGGTCAAGTAAGGGCCTGATTCATAGTAGGAACTCAATCAATGTTTGTGGAATGCTTGAATTCAAATAGACAAAATGTCATACAGGGAAAACTGTTTACCCCCAAATCTAACCAATATGATCTGAAAGGGCAGATTAATGTATGCACAGTGTATTAGATTTTAAAAATTGGAATGGTGTTACTTGTCAGAGAAACATGAAGCACATATCACTAGCATAAATTCCTCACTCTCTACAAGGAGTATTCTGCAGGGGTGAATTAATAGCAGGTGTCAGGAATCTGCATGTCTCCTCTGGAAAGAACAAGAATAAATTAGTTCTAAGTTGCATATGAGAGATTTATAGAAATAATATTTGAGCCTGGTGTCACAAGGTAATACCTCGTGGAGAGAGCAACATGTTTGAAATTTTTATAACGTTGGTTAAGATTATGGGTCCCTAACTATTAGTAACACCCCAGGAGAAGTATCTTCCCCAGCACTATTTCAATGTAAAAGGCTCACGTTGTGATGGACAGAACTGTCCGAGGAAGACTTTTGAAGTGAAATAAAAACTATTATTCTTTGCACATTAGACAACAGCTAGTGAATAGGAATCTAGAGGGAAAGTGGACTTGAAGAATTCTCCAAAATAGAAAGTATTAAAATAGATACAAGCATGGGAGCTTGATATTTTCTTGAGAATAAACTAAACAGGATTAGATTAATCAGTATCCAAAGTTGTAGGCTGGGAGGCTATTTGACCAAAGTCTGAACAATGATGAAAACTATGAATAATGTGAAAATAGCTAATTTTGCCAATTGTTGCCACATAGAAGATTATATCACTAATGGCTAGTATTTCTGAGTACTTATTCTATGCCAAATGTATTAAGCATTTTATAGATAGTGTTTATAAATCTTACAATAGCCCAAGGTGGTGATGGGGGATAGGTCATTATTGGATTTTTTGATACTTGGAAAAGGAAAATACAGTATAATCAAAATGAAGTTCTATTATACAATGTATGTTCTAAAAGAATTACAGTCTTTTTCAATAAGAATAGCCAATAGAGTGATAAAGAATAATGTAAATCTAAATCATCTTTGTTTCCTTAAAAATGGTACTCGGTGCTTTGTCTTTATGTTAAGACTAATGTGAGAGCCCAAAGTTAGTGTTAATTAAAAATTTTCAATATATTAGTGCAAGAATATCATTAATTATATTTTTGGCAAGATGTAAGAAAATATCTAGCTAATTTGAAGTGTAATTCACTTGATAAAATTTAAAAGTATATAATAAAATCATTAATTTATGTATTAAAAATGAAAACTTACTAGTGAAGAAAAATCAAATAGTTCCCCAATTTACTGACATGAAGTCAATGATCAAGGCTTAAACATTATCAATTTATTTTACTCTGCTGATATATCTCTTAGAGAATTAGTAATAAAATATATATTTCACCATCAAAAGTTCCTTAAAAATGGTATTGATATTAGTGTTGGTAATATTTTTTCTTTATCTTCCTCTGAAAAGTTAGTCACCCCAATATCTAATTAATTTTTTAGCAACATGAAATATAAATGTAAAAAAATAAATTTAAAGTGACATGAAAGATAAAAAGATGATTAAAAAAATAAATAAAATTGCTCTAAAAATAGTCTATTAAAATGAAATTGCACTTACAAATAGATGTGCAGAAATTCAAACAACAATAAAAAATAAATCCCAAACTTTACAGTAAAAAAAAACAAAAGAAGATGAGAACGAATTTGCTTTTTGGTAAATAGGAGTCAACAAAACAACTTAAAACTCTATAAATAACATAATACCATACTTCATATTCTAGAAAATGCTCAATCTTAGTTTCCAGGCTGCTATGTCAAATACCACACAAATGGTTGTCTTAAACAATAGAATTACTGGCTCTCGGGATCAGAAGGTAGAAGTCGGTAGCCTTCTGTTGGGTTGGACATCCTTGAGTTCCTTGTCTTTCCTGTCATGTGTCCATGTCCTCTCCTTTCTCTTCCAGGTTCCAGTTGACTTCTGGCTCTTTGCCATGGTTTTTCCTTTATAATACCTCCAGTAATAGGATTAAGACCCACCCTAACTCAGGTGGCTATGCTTTAAGTAAAAGTAACTTCTTCCAAAGATCCTGTTTACAACGGGTTCACAACCACAGGAATGGGAGTAAGATTAAGAATTTATTTTCTGGGGTACATAATTCATTGTACCATAAACTCAGACCATTAGATCCTATTAATGACAAGGGCCAAATTTAATGAAAAATCACAAGGGTCTGTTAAAGCAGAATAAACAAGGTATTCATAACACTTTGGCAGAGGGGGTAGGGGTAGGAGTGTGGGTTCAAACCCATTAAGTGAAGAAAAGATAAATGAGACCTTGATTACTTGGAATACACTGATCAAGTTTCTTAACGGCATTTTCTTCTACATTCTTTAGAGAACAGTCAATTCATGTGAATACATAAAATACTGATATTAGAAATACACTCACTGACACAACATAAAATTAATAATTATAAGAAGGATACTAATTATTTTCTTCAATAGCACATTTCAGGGGAAAAAACCAGCAACAACAAATGAACTATTAACCTGTGCTCAAGAGAGAGTGCATTTCAGAAGCTTTTTTAGAAACCAAAATAGAGTTTCTTGCTAAGTAGGAAGTTCATTTGCACAAAAATCTCCAGCATTTGCACATTTGATCTGGACTTTGTGAATTAATCCACACATGCTTGCAAACAAGGCTTGAGGCACGAGTTTTCTCCATATTTACAATTATTTAACATGCATACATAAAGTTTATGACTATAAGGTTATATAGAAAGCTCTTGTGTGCAATATGCTATGTGGCTTCTATAAATATCAATGAGGAAGGTTCCTTATGGCACAGACCTATTTATTCCTACAGATTTTACTTCATGTTTGCAATAGTTTTAGGGTTTGTCATGTTGGCAATAGATTACTCAATAGTTTTAGGGTTTTGTCCAATTGTATTTAACTACCAACACTCAATAGTTAATGGTGAATTCATTACCTAAGCTCAACAGACGATATGAGAGGCTCCTGATGTTCTCCTTTTTTCAAACATTTGTTGCTTAAGGCAAACAGGAGGTTCTGCATTTCACCACACCTGTGTTACTCATTACACCTTCCTATCAGAGGAGGTAAATCTGTTTCTGGTTAAGCCCACTTAATTTTGATAGAGGCCTCTGTAGAGAGGTCATCAATTTATATACAGTAGTAATGAAATAATGACAATTTATTCATGAGCTAGTAAAAAGAGTGGTCATTAATTTGGGAAGAAATCCAAAAGAAAATCCATTTTTTTTCAATGTCCATTTGCCATGGCAAGTTAAATAATATATTTTATTGACTTGTTTCTCCTGAATAATTTTGGAATATTTAAACAATAAAGCACTCTACTGAGTATCTAATCCATTAGTTTGTTAAACTGTGCCCCTAGCAATATTTATAAGGCCTTTGAAGGTCCTGGAAGGATGGAAGCCAGAGACCAGCACCCACTCCCACTTCAACCAGATAAGCTAGGCTTTTATTCACATATTTATTTATTCTACATATGGATCTTCAGCTTTTTAAAAATAAATAATTCTAATGCTAACTACTAATAGTCCAACTACCCTCTTTTACAGATAAGTAAAGAGAGGCCGCTGAATATTTACAAAACTAAACAGTGAGGTAGGGCAAGAACTTGGATTAGAACCCAGTTCTCCTAATTCTCAATCTAGTAATCCCTGCTCTACATAATGCTGCTGGCTTAATGTTAAAATATACCTGCTATAGATTCATCGGATGTGGCCAAACCAAATTAGTGGTCAGCCTATTTTTTAAAAGAAATGCAGTTTTGTTGCAAGTTTAAGTATCATTTGGAATTACACCAGCAAAGGTATGCTTAATTACACACATTAAGTTGATTATTTAATGTATATGAAAGTATTAGTAATAAATTAATGAGAGTTTCTCAAGTCACATAAGAAAGTCAGTTCCATTGTATTATGGTCATCAACAGGAATAAATGTAAATTTCCTATCAATAAAATTATGAAACATTAATTTTGAAAAGGTTTTAACTTAATCTGTATAAATTTCTTCCTTACAAGCTTAAATCATTTTTAATTTGCTTAGTAATATTTTCAAATAATGAAAAGGCAAAATTCATTTTGGTCTCTGTGAAATAGTCATAAATTCTAAAATTATACTGTTTGAAAAAAGATATTTTACTTCCAGTAATAGATTTCCTTAATCTCCTCCATTTGCATTCATGGTAGATAAATGATAAATTTGGCATATTATGCTTTTAAGCCTGGAAACAACTTTAAATCTTGAGAGTACTTAAGTGAAGAAAATCTTTATAAAGAGTATGAGAGCAAATCAAGCGTACTCTCAGTGAAGGAGAAAAATGGCTTGGAGGCTTTTTTTGGGCTATGGTGACAAAAATAAAAGAGATAATGCCAGATGCATCAGTTATCTATTCTGTAACAAATTACCCTAAAATTTAGCATGCTAGAACAACAAAGAGTTATTATCATTCAGTTTCTGAGAGTCAGGAATCTGGGAGTGCCTTAGGTGGGTGAATCTCTCCCCACAGGGCCAATCCAGAAGTAAACTAGGGATGCAATCATCTAAAGGGCAGGGGGATTCACCTTCAGCTCAGTCATGTGGTTGACAGCAAGAGCCTTCAGTGCTTCTCCATAGGGAAGTTCATACATGGTAGCTGTATTTTTCCAGAACAAGTGATCAGAGAGAGAGAGGAAACTGAAGATGGAAGTCGACCTCATCTCAGAAGTGAAATACCATCACTTCTGCCATATTTTATTGGCCACACACACCAATCTTAGTACAATGTGGGTTTCAGGCTACCACACCACATGAAAAATTAACAGGCTTACATGTTAAGTTCTGCTCACCTGAAAAATGTGCCAGGCTATGGTTAAACCAGAAAGAAGAATTAAAACAGGGTATATATCAATCAAGTGCCAGCTCTTACATCTAGCTAAGCCACTAAGAGCTTTGGCGTCTTGGGGTAAGATATGCCCAAGTTAAAGCTCAGTTCCACCCTTTACAGTGGATGATATAAACTACTCGTAGCTCCAGTTCCTTCATTAGGGATTAATAATGTATACATTAGAGTTTTTGAGGAATAAGATGAGGTACATTAACAGGGGTCCTAACAAATGTTAAAGTAAAGGACCAATTGGAAAGAGATACTTACTTTAATTTGTTCTACAATAGGGTGTTTAGTATGTTTCCTCTATCCCTTCATAGTAATCTCAGTGAAATTATATTATGCACAGCTACAAAATGCCTAACATGACAGCAGTTACATGAAAGAAATCTGTAATGTTTTGATTACTCCTTAGGCACCATGAACAACTTTCCTTTGTCAAAAGAAAATTTGTGTATCTTCTGCAGGCCTGGAAGAGATATTTCAATGACAATCTGAGTTTATTCTCACCCCTAACTACATTTTTAATAAAACACTATTTCCATTTAATAAGCTGATTCCTTATGTTTTCAATTACCAATAGTTCATGAAATTGTCACTAGAATCTCACTAAGAAATTTTTCCTTATAATTTTAAATGCAGCTTTTTCTCCATCAGAGAAGTGACAGGCAAAAGAGTCAGGAAAAGATAAAAACAAACTTGAGTGTATTTTCCTTAAAACTAATCACAATGCTCAAAGATATCTCTCTAATACAATTCCACATACATATCAGAGTGTACATAACATTGAATTTCATATATGAAAGATACATAATTATTAGGGAAATGTAATGATTTAGAGGGACAAATGATACCTTAGTGTGATGGTTTGATGCTGGATGGACCCCAGAAAATCATGTCCTTAGAGCTAATTCATTCCTCTGAAGCAATTATTTCCTGTTGTGAAGTAAACCCTTGTGTAGTATTTGTCTTAGCAGCCAGGAAACTAAGAAAGTGTTCTACATGGAAATGAGCAACGGATGTATTTATTTGAGAAGGATATTTTTGTTATAATTTTAAAGACTTTCATATCAGCAGTAATAAAGCAAAATACAATAAATATTTACAAGACAAGATGTTAATAGTTTGTTGGAAAGAGAACCACATCCTTCGAAGTTTCTCAATCAAGGAGTTCATCATGGTGATCTGTCACAGTGAGTGACATCAATTTATGAGCTAAATGCAGCTACACAGTCAGCAATGTACTACAAAGAGAAACACATTGCAGCACAATAAGCCTGTTTCCTGTTTTCATCACTGAGAAGATTAAGTGTAAAATAATGAAATCTCCTTTTATTCTCTTTGGCATATATTCCCTCTCTCTGTGATGCTCTTGGTAGGTTTTTACAATATGAAAGTGTGCTTTAATGTTTTCTTAATCCCAAAACACTCTGTTAAATAATAAAATGACTTATTTGAGTAAAGTGTTTACTGAAAAACAGAGTTGTTTATTTACGTGCCACAATGTCCCTAATTTATCTTAAATAAGAATGAATTTATGAATGGATTTAAATTACTTTTAAATGCATAATTTCAGGAATAAAAGTAGATTACCAATCAGTATTTTTATTTCAAAGAGATAATTAGGGATCTACTTGTCAGGAAATATTTACCTTATATAAATAAGAGGTATAACATGTATGGAAGACATTATTTGAGGGCAATAGTTCATTTCATTCATCAATGTTATTACTTATCTATTCTTTTTTTGTAAATAACTCCTCTGCAAAGTTTGAAAAAGAGATTCAAGTGCATACAGATTTTAAACAATGAAACATGGAAGCATGGAAACTTGATAAATAATAGATCTGGATGCAGTATACATATGAATATTTTATGAGAATGACCCTTTATAAAGGCTGTATTGCTCTGTCATTTAATTTGTAACTTAATGCATTGTGTGAATGGAACAATATTAATAAAAATGTTAGTTTGATTTGCCTGATAACTACTGAGTACAGACACAGCATTTTTTTTTTCCCTTAAGAATTGGTAACCTAATTGAGGGCAGAATTACAAAAGTGCTAGGCAGAATGTCATCTCATGATTAAATGGAACATTAATGCTTTAGTTTCAGTTTGGAAACAGTGGGGAGAGAATAATGGGTACCACTTGAAATGGGATTTTTCCATATCATATCATAATTTCATTTAACTTTATAATGGTTACAAATTTTTTTTTAAATTAGGGAGGTTGTAGGTTTACAGAAAAAAATCATGCAGAAAATACACAGTTCCCATATACACCTCTTCAAACACAATTTCCCCTCTTATGAACAATTTGCATTAGTGTGGTATCTTTGTTACAACTGAAGAAACAATATTATTATAATTACATTATTAACTATAATCCATAGTTTACAAAAGGGTTCACTATTTGGGCTGTAAAATTCAATACTTTTTTTTTTAAATTTTATTCTAGTAATATAATGACAACCTAAAATTTTCCCTTTCTTCCACAGTCAAATATATAAACCAGTCATGTTAACATGACAAATATTGAAAATGAGTCACTATTTGGTTATTAGTAAGTGTCTCGCCACATTGTCATAAATGAAAATAAAATCTGGAAATAACTTGGATTTTTCTATTGTATTCCTTATTTGCTCGATATTAGACTTCCATGGACTTTTTGTATTACTTTTTCTCTGATATTTTTAGTCAATATGATTCATCTTAATTTTTTCCTGAAATATATTGTTGCCTTATTTCTTTTTATTTATTTATTTATTTATTTATTTTTAAGGAGGCACCAGGGATTGAATTATGTGAAGCAGGCGCTCAACCACTGAGCTAGACCTGCTGGGTTTTGTTTCTATGGAAATGAAGAGCATTAGAAGCTCATTAATTTGGACTTCACTAATTTAGGATATGTTAAATTGCCCATTGGTCTGATTACTATCTTTGAAGAAATAATTTTATTTATAAATGATTAAAGCAAAAACTACCCAAGGAAAAGCATTTAAATTCATAATAGAAGAACACCTTTACATATATATATCTTAAAATACTGTCAATAGTTACCAATTAGGTTATAAACATTTAATATTTGTTTAGTTAGCAACCTTTGCAAAGTTGGTGTTAGATCTGTGGGAAGGCAGATACATGTAAGGCACATTGTTTCTCTTCTAGTATGGCAACACTCAAGACAGAATAAAGTATATATTCCTTCATATCAAAGCAAAAGAAAACAGAATGAAAGACTGTTGAGTTGAAAAATTATTTTGATTATAATTTTACTAAAATCTATACAAATATAAAACTAGATAAAAGATTCTTATAATTCTTGTAAAATTAAAACAAAAATAAATTTACAAATCAAATAGTAACAACATAACAAATCAATAAATATATCCAAACAATGTGATTTTATTATGATGGACAAATCATAATAAATATGATAAATTATATTAATTATATTAATAAATTATGATAAATTATGCTGAATCCAGGTAGTTACATACGATATATATATATAGTACTGACTGTTATGACACTCGTTTTACACATTACTACATAACTGTGTGCTTTGCAAGCTCAGTTTTCTAGCCTTTGTCTCCATTTGGACTATGGTAAAAATTTTGTATAACATTTAACATGTTGTCATTTAGTGTTCATTTGTATTATGATATAAAAATGATATAAGTATATAATTTACTTATTAAGCTGATAAGCTAAAATTATTTGAAGTAGTAGGTCATAGTGCAGCACACTCTAATTACAAAAGCAAATCTAGACTATAAATGTACATTATTCAGATAATCATAGATTCAGAATATGCTTATTTTGAAACCTTGCAAACTTTCACCAAGATGTAAACATGCATTTATAAGAGTACTGATAGAAAATTGTGTACCTCCTGAGAGTACGCCTACAAACTATAGTTACAGAAACCTTGTTCTAGGAACTTTTTGTTTATCTGAAAACATTTTTCAATTCTGTAAAATCATTCACTAAATTATGCGAGATATTTTAGATTAGGTCCAAATTAATATGTAAGTTTCAACTGCATTATTGTTTTTTAATTTCTTAGTTAGGTTCTTATCATTAATACTTCATGATATTTGTCATTTAAACCAAATACCGTTACCACCGATTCCTTTTAAAATGAAATAAGGCACTTTTAGTGTGATGTGCCTAAAGTCACCAAACGTCCTGGGAATGGTAGGATTTTCAAAATTTTATTAGACATTAATTTTCTTCCAAATTCAATTTCATTCAGACAGAATTCTATACTTCAGACATTACTTCTTGAATAAAACCAAAGTAAATATTACAAATGCAGAGCAAGATTAATCCCTGTTCAAGTTGCACTTTGCAAGTCAGTGTCTCTATCCTAGTCAATTCAATTGGGTACTTTTTTAAAAACTACATTGAAAGAATTATTTATAATGAGGATTTTATAAAGATTGAAAAATAATTAGTTGAGAAGAATTCAATGTACTTCTATGGAATGAAATACAGATTAGAAATAGTTAAGAAAATAAATATACTGAACAAATTACTAACACAATACAATTAATGATATAGTTTAGTTGTATTGCTGACTGGACTTTTCATCATCAGACATATGGATAACTAGCTAGTTGGATATAGATATAAATGCAACTGTTTTTACAGGAAAAGTCATTTAAATATATATTAGTTAATGATATTTCAAGATATAAATCATTGAAGGATACAAGATATGGAAAAGCAGGAAGGTATACTTAATAATTTACTTTAATTGCCAAATGTCAGTATAATTAGCAAACCCATGTCTAGGACTGACTAGTATTGTGTTCTGGATCCATCTTTGTCTGGATTCTGAGTTTTTGCCTTCCCAATATGACTTTGTCGTGCTAAACCACATCACATATCACTCTTAACAATTTTTGGTGTCAGAGTTCAAATGCTGATTTTAGAGTGAATTTCTGGTGCAATTGGAGTGCTGTGATTATTGATTTTATTTTTTATTATTACATTCTTAATCGTTCTTTAGACAAGACTTGCTAATATAGTAGATTAGAACAGAAATTATGAAGTCAGAGAGATATACATTCTAATTTTGGCCCTACATTCTCCTACCTGTGTAACATTGGGCAATTCATTTAACCTCTAAAAACTTCAGTTTTATGAACTGTATAATGGCTGATAACAGTGCTTATCCTATTCGGTTGTAAAGAACAAATAAGATAGCTTATTTAAAAGCACAGAAACTTATATATAGTAAACATGCTATAAATCTAGGGTGATTTTTTCTTGTATTAAATTTGTGCTGCTTCTTTTTCACTTTCTTTATGTGTAAATACACTTTGCATTGTTTTGTTGTGATGGAAGGGTTTTCTAGAAGTCTATGGTTTTAGGACAAAACATAATATCTTCAAGATCAAATAAAACCATATAGATCCCTACTGGCAAAAAAAAAAAAGCTTCCTATTTTAAATGGTTGGTTTTTCTTTCAGATCACTAATATCCACAAAACAGAAAAATTTCTTGTCCTTATAGTTGAACACAGACTGTTTCCTTCCCTTTAAAATTAGCATTGCATGTGGAAATGATGTTAAATAAAAGAGGCAGAAAATAAGGAGCAATTTCATAAGTAAATTTGCAGTAAAAATGTCAAGAAACAAGTTCAGGAAAGGTATCATATTGCATCAGGGTGCAATAAAAGCATGACTGTGTTAAACACACACAAGTGAGTACACGCACATTCATTTGAAGATAAATGTCCAAGGCATTAAATATTTTGCTTCATTAAATATGCTAATCACTAAATATATTAAGGAGTATATTGCCCTACATTATAATTATACAATTATATGTACTTTATGATACCAAAAGATAGTTCCTTTGCTCTTTCAAAGAAGACAATTGTTAGTTTTCTGAAAGATACCTAGGATAAATTTGGACATAATAATTATTTGAAGATTTAAAAATTGGTTAGTGCTAATGACGACTCATCACACATATTTTTTGGCAGTAATGCTACTGTCCTTATACTATGCACTCAGTCAGCCACCAGATTATAGAGCTGTTGCTCTTTCCTCTCCCCAAAATTATTTTTATTACTGTCTTTATCATTTGCTTATCCTTTCAAAGATAAGTAAAAGTTACAGGTCTATAATCAAGGAAAGCTCACATATTTAAAAGGTGAACTGATCAAAATCATTCCTTTGTTTTTGTTTTTTAGCTATAGAAATTCCATATAGAACATTTCTCAATTAAACTTTCAATGATGAGTGACTAGGTTACAACAAATCACTGAGTCAGGCACTGTTCTAGGCACTGGAGATAAAGTGCAGAACCAACCAGAAAAATTCTTTGACCTATTACATTCTGGTGTGTGTGGGGAGGGGG
This sequence comes from Cabassous unicinctus, assembly GCA_029593785.1. NCBI lineage: Eukaryota > Metazoa > Chordata > Mammalia > Cingulata > Chlamyphoridae > Cabassous > Cabassous unicinctus. The sequence goes on along the minus strand of JAQZBX010004377.1, from coordinate 17,092 downwards.
GTACAAAAAACATAATAACGAATTAATGTATATGTTGATGGTTAAGCTAATGTGACAACTCAGCCAGGTAATGGTGTCCAGTTGTTTGGTCAAGCAAGCACTGGGCTAATTGTAATACAAGGGCATTTTATGGACTTTAATCATCAGTGACTTGATTGCATAGATGGCTGATAACATCTACAATCAACTGAGAAGATTCCTGTCAGCAATGAGTGATGTCTCATCCAGTCATTTAAAGGCCTTAAAAAGAGAAGTGATTTCAGCATTCAGAGAGAGAATTCCCATCTCTACTTCAGACAGCCTACAGCAACTGCAGAATTCATCCAGGACCTTCATAGGAATTCCTGGTTGCAGTCTGCCCTACAGAATTCATACTTGTGCATCCCCAAGGGCATGTGAGACAGTTTTATAAAATCTCGTACTATTTATAGAGATCTCCAGTCAGTTCCGTTTCCCTAGAGAACCCTGACTAATATAGATGTTTTTAAAGATAAAAAACAAACCAGTTGGTTGATAATTCAGATAGGGTGATTAGGGATGGCCTGTGAAGCATGACATTTAAGCAGATATTGATGAAATAAAGGTGAGACCCAGGTCAATATCATGTCTCAATGTAAAAATGGAAGGAATAATAAAAGGGAAGGAAAGAAAGGAAAGGAGGGAGAATAGGTGGGAGAGAAGAAATAGGGAAATGGGAAAAAGGAAGGAAGGAAAGAAGGAAGGAAAGAAAGGAAGGGAAAAGGGAGAACAACAGAACATATTCCTTGACCTTAATAATGAAAGACCCTCTTTACTTCAAATACAAATGCCAGAGCTACAGCTTTTAGGAGGAAACAGAACCCATATTCTTAAAACGCTCAGGTTATTTCTACAATAATTAGGCAAGAAATCAGTAATAGAAAGGTTTGGGAAAGGAGGGGAGTGTTTTATTTATACCAAAGTTAAATATTGTGAAAATTTCATAAAAACCATCTCCTATGAAATATCACACATAAAGGAAGGCTATTTATACACACAGTTAACTTTAAACAATGTTTTATTAAAATTAATACAAGAATAAAATAAGAAATTATATAAAATGAAAATACATATTTGTGAACATACATATAAAATATACTAAAAATATTCACTGTCTAAATCCCTTTGTGAATGTTGCACTATGTAAACCAAAACACATGCTCTTAAACTTAAATATGAATATGAATATTCTTAACTATGTAAATAGAATTTCTATTTCAATGGTTTGTTTATATTTAAATTTCCTTCAGGGTAAACTTAAAACACTACCTTTCCATGAAGTATTCCTTGTTTTCTCTAGTAAGAAGTACTATGTGAAATACCATCACCCTTTTTATATATCTCATTTTCATCCATGTACATGTTTCTGTATGTATAACAATGCCTGAAACTGTTTATCTTGTACATATAAATGCTGGAAAATGTTGAATGAAAGAAGGAGTGATTCTAAGCAGCAGGAACTTTGAAAGAATATAGTTGTGTGCTTATGTGTTCACCTTTGAAATAAAAATGTCTCAGTATACAGAGTAAGATATCCAGAAATAGATGCTATAGCAGATACAACTTCAGGATTATTTTATTTAAATAAAACTTATTTGTAGAAAAATAAACAAAACACCTGACTTTGTATGCATGGAAGCAAATTAAGTCTTCTCTAAACATTTATGGGGGAGAAATCAGATCATTCTAACAAGTATTTAGAAGTTTTTGGCAACATGTTGAAAACACAGATTTTAAAAAATAATATGAATTACTTACAACCATTTCATTTAGAGACACCCAGCAATCTGGTGGGAAGTCCTGCAGTAGTGGCACTAAGAACTGAAGACAGCCATCCCAGTGGCATAGGAGCAGCATCATGCCGATGAGGTTAAAAATTCTCACCACTGCGCTGGCAAGATCATATGTCATGTGGAAAATCTATTGGCAAAAAAACAAAATCAATTTTTATGATCAATTTTCAAAAAATAAAGAATATAACCAATATCAGTAAGCACTGACATTATGTAATGTAACTTCATTTACTAAAAATACAGGAAGAAAATTCACAAATAGAAACGTATTATATTTCTTTACCCTCACTCTGTGGCCTGGTACTCTGCTTCTTGAGTCTCACAGCCAACTGTGGGATCTCCACAAGGAACAAAGATAAAATGAATACATTTAATGTATGGGTCATGTTTTGAAGACCATTAGTTCACCAGTAGTTCCTATTTAGTATCCTTCTGGACAGTTTGGTAGAGCTTCTTTAAAACAAGGTAGGTGAGGCTACCTTAAGATTCCTTTATAAATCACAAAAAAAAGAAAGATTGTGTTTGTAAACAGGTCTATTCTTGTGGGTGTGATACCATTTGATTGCATTAAATTCAGTTGAGGGGCCTTTGATTAAATTACTTGATAAGAACGCTTTAGGGCTTTTGATTGGACTACATCAGTGAGGTGGGACTCAGTTTGAGTCTCCACCCTCTTGCTGGGTCTGATTTGAAGGGATACCCAGAAAAAGACAGACACAGGAAAAGGAAGCTGCCTAGTTTGATCCTGCCATGAAGCCCCAAGAGGCTGGTTCCATGGAGCAGCTCATGAGGAGATGAGCCTTGCTATATGCCTGTTAGTTTACAATTGAACTTGGGAAGAAAGTAGAACAGCTGAGACTAATATAGGAGGCCTGGAAAGAGACAAACCCTATGAGTGGTTGTCCTCAGCTGAGCTCAAACCTCAGCAGAGATTGGTGGCCATCTTGCTTCAAAACATGACAGCCGACTTTGGTGAGAAAGCAGCTCTGATGGTGCTTTAATTTGGATATTTTACAGCCTCCGAACTGTAAGCTTTTATCCCAAATAAATCTCTTCTATAAAAAAAAGCAAACCCAATTCTGGTAATTTCCATAGGCAGCCCTTTGGCTAGCTAAAACAGTAGCAAAATTAACAAATGATGGGTAGCCATTTCTCCACTTTGTATCCCTTAATGTATTGACTGAAGAACCAAGAAAATAACCAATGGACTAAAAACCATAAGCAAAAGGAGTCTAGTCACAAAATATAAAGTAAGACTGAGAATAAATTGCAGTTGAATTTGTAGCTATGTGAGTGGAATTACTTCTTTAATTATTTAAACTATGAACAGTACAGCGGTATTCAAGATATAAGTTCCCTGGATTTGGCTATAAAATAATTGTGTAGTACTTTTTAAAAATCAAAATTGTTATTTCCATCTCTATTATTTTTATGGCACAAGCTTCCCTTTCCTGAAATACAATAAATATATTTAACTTATATTTTCACAAAATCCAATTTGATACATGAGATTTTTTCAGAAAGTATAAAAATTATAACAAATAAACATCCTCCATCAGTTTTAGATGAAGAAACATATATGCCAGATATGCCTGTGATTTCTCTTTCATATGTTTAGTTACAAGAAATAGATTCAGGACCAGATTCTTTTCTTTAGCATATCAGTTGTTATATCACTTTCCCAGTGTTAATATAATTATTGCTAATATTTTATCTAGTCCAGAATAACAAATTCTACTCATATAAGTCCTGTATTCTAGAATGATTTTTTCTATTGGTTGAAGAATTACTGAATTAAAAAATAAAATTAGTAAATAATCATAAATACACACAGACACAACACTTTAAATATTATAATCATATTTTGTATAATTCACCAAAAAAATTGTATATTTTTGAAGAAATGAGGATAACATGTATCAAGAACTTCTCTGAGAAACAGACAAAAACACACAATTTATATTCTGATTGGATAACTATATCTGTGCAAAAGAAAACTTCAATAATTTTTCAGTGATGCATACTGAAGTATTTACAAGTAAAATGACAGGACAGCTGAGATTTTGCTTTGATAAAGTTGCCAAATCTGTCTATAATGAAATCTTTTTCAGTTTGATACATTTATTAGCCATTAGTTATTTCTTTAAATAATCTTTCTTTTTGATAGATTAATTAATAGCGGGAAAAAGTTCTCCTTTGAGGGAATGTAAACACTGTTCTGAATTCCTTTTAAAAGTCAGATTGGGGTCTTAGACTTTAAAGGCATTTTGCATTTTGAGGATAATGCATTTTGATACTCAGACAGCTATGCACACAATTTATTTTACAACATTAAGAACGTTATTTTCCTCCAAGGTATTTTATGTTTGGTTTTAAATTTAGCAAACCCACAAAAAAGTCTTTATGATATTATTACCTCTGATATATCTTGGTCACTGAATCTGTAAATTAAAACTGTGCCAATATTTTCATCAATAACTTCTCATTTAAATAATACAGGAAAGCAATTAAAAAGCATGCTTCTACTAAAGCAGGAAAGAAAAATCCTTACAGATTATATATATATATATATATATACACACACACACACACACACACACACACACACACACATACACACACATATATACACCATATTGTCAGGAAATGCTTAGATGCAAATAGAGGATTCTGTTACTATATTTACCTCTAAGCAGTTCCTGACAAAATGGTTCAAGATATCTTTTGATTGAATGTTGCATTCTTGGGGAACAGAGTAAAAATACAGAATATAAACTCCTGTATCAAACATGATGCATATCACCCTCCAACATGATCGTTTGATGTAAACACTAAGTATCTGAAACTCTCTGCCAAAGTAAAGTCTGTATTTCATAAGCATTGTGGCAGGAACCATCTTTCAACTGTCTGACTTTAGAGGAGAGTCTGTGATGTTTGGATGACTAGGGCCCAATCTTTGTAGAACTGATTTTATGGATTTTCTAGTTTAATTTTTAAGGAATTAGATTATTTTTATGGACTTAAGGGGTTATTTACTGAATTAAGATAATCTATGCTAATATTTATTCACCAATTTCATTAAGAAAACATTATTATCCCTGAAACATTCTACAGAGAAACATTACTTCTATTTTCATAAGGGAAGTTTATGGTGATATAAGGCCGTTCATAACATATTAGAACCACTCTTTTGTTTTTCTTGCATGTAAGTACTGAACTCCTATGTTACAGGATAATCACTAGATTTAAGCTTCAGTCTCTATCCCATTTTCATTCCCAATCGCACAATTTTAGTACTCAATGCTAGTTCTAGATTTGTACTAAATCTACTATAGAGTACTCTTTAATAATCAAATCATCTCTTTATAGTTGCACAGTCTCCCTTAAAACTGTTAACATTATGTGTTCAAAAGGGATCTTTTTAGAAAAGGAATTTTCTCATTTTCTACTTAGCCATCCCAATACCTACTAACTTCGAAAAAGACACAAGTAAGTTGGGTATTTTGACATCGGTTAATATCAGACTCTAATTCCAAGTGTTCAACCACATATATTGAGAATGTTATTGTCTTCACCCTGATTAATCTTACTATTAAGAATCACATGTGTCATGATATAGGTACAGAGATAGATGTGGATTTATGTAATTCCTGGACCCAATCTGATTGTCTCTTTAGTCTCTTACATTTAATACACCATTTGGCAGGCATATCATTATATGTGACCTGAATGCTGAGATTATTATTGACCCTGTAAAAGCTCCTTATGGAAATTTTGGAATGAGAAGCCTTATGGAGCACATACATCTGTAGATAGTCACATTAACCAAAGAAGGAAACAAGATATAATTTGTCATTGTCAAAGGGCAGTCTGTGGAATAAATCAAGCTGCAATTTTACTCATCTTACTGATTAAGTAGCCAATACCATTTGCTAATTAATCTTTTCAGTTGTTCATTTATGAGGTAGAATATCTTTAAGTGATAAATTTAACTATATATCAATTATCTTAATACTACTGCATGCAAATTTGATTTCATATACAAATGGCGCCACAGTTGGCACAGTAAATTGTTGTTGAATAAATTAATGAGAAAGTAGAAAAGAGTTTAACAATGATAACATAATTAAGCTTTTGTGCTCTTAAGAGTTTACAGTGCTGCTCCTATATTTTAAACCAGGAATTAAAAAGAAAAAACAACATTATGTTTTACCCTCCCAAAGACTCAATTTAAATCTCAGTATTCAAGGCATGGGTAGGAGAAAGACAGGCCTCTCTGACCCACTAGTAATATACTTTAAGTGGCACTCATAGGAGTCCACTGAAAATGAATTAAATTTAAGTTCTGAAAGCAGCTCTCTAATTTCATTTTCACCAAAAACTAGACTACAGACGATGGCAATTGAAGGCACTGTAATTTACAATGTCTAGCCTAGGACATTACATTGAATTATACAAGCTCAATGAGAGGAAAGATCTTGTCATCAATTCTCATTGTTGCATGAATGAATTCCTTTTCTAATTCTATACTCTAGAATTTTGCCCAGTTGGAGTCTGTTGATTCCAGATAGGATAGCTAAACTTTCAAAGCTGAAGAATGCCCTTGGTAAAATATTTTACCATATGATATATAAGCCATTTCTAATTATGTTTATTTTTATATACCATTTTAATTCCATCTACTAAAACATTTAGGATAGCATTCATTTATGCAAACTTGCTCTTTATTTACCTTTACAAGTCTGAGAAAAAGAAAGATCTTGAGTTTATAAGAAAAATATGGGGAAAAATAGGAAAATGTTGTAATATGGATCATTTGAGCATTTTTGGTAGAAATAAAACCAAAGACACAAGACATGGAAACAGCATAGAAACTGTAATAAAAGTAAAAACCTTGAAAATATATAAGCACAATATTGGTGATACAGAGTTGATACTCAACAAATATTTTTTCTCCCACTAAGGCTACTCAACTAATAGTGAATTAACATAAATGGTTCAGTACTAACGAACTCCTAACTAAGCTGAACCATTTCTACTAATCTTACTCATGTTCCTCAGTTCAATAGCAATTAATAATTAGAAATAGGTCAGAAACAAAAATGATGATAGTTTGCACTTTGTTGGCTGAATCTACTCAATTCTTCATAATTTTCATAATTTTCAATTTCCTTTGGAATAAGCAGCATTTCTTTTTAACTTTCATAAGGACTATTTGGTATATCAGAACAGTCATTTATTGAACAATGCCCTAGAAAAATGAAAGCACTACCATAACCCTCATGAGCTTACTTTAAGAATTGTTTTACACACTAGACAATCAACTTATGAATGAATACTGAAAGTGATCCTACTAAGAGAATTAAATGGATTGTTACTCTGGGAAAATGTTATTAATTAAAATGAAAATATTTAAGATTATTTCCATTCCCAATTACAAATTTCAAATTGCTATAAATTTAGACACTATATAAACAAAGTGTGCAATGACTGAAATATTTAAATGAAGAAAATAACAAACATATTTTATGATTGTTCTCTGAAGCTTATTTTAATGATGGTTATGTGAAGGCTAATTAATATTTACCACACTAAATTTCAGGCTGAAATCAGCCCTAAGATAGTGATTTAATGAAATATAACTAATTATTTTTTTGAAATACGTTGTTTTTGGACTCTTAGTTTAAAAACCAAAATAAATGAAATATTTAATATTCTCTTGTTTATTGTTTAGTACTTGATAATTAAAAATGATACATGAAACAATCAGTTAATGGTACATGTCTACTGTGAGGGTGTATATGTGTGTATGTGTGTGTGTGTGTGTATGTGGAGAGAAAGAGTGAAAGAGGGTAAAAAAGGTCAAACAAGCAATGACATTAGCAATATTCTTTGAACTCTGAATAGATCTTGCAAATTAATTTCACAAAGATTTTCCATAACATTATGTGTTTTGGATGGGATGAGAGAAGCATACATTTTAGAAATAACATTATGCTAAGAACAGTCTCATTTTATCTTTATAGTCTCATGTCTCTATTCTCTCTTTATAACTGCTGTCTCATCATATTTGTAATATGTTATATGCTCTAATAAGTACAAATTTAGATAACTCTGCATTTTGTGTGCCAAGTAGTAAAATAGTCTATTTTTTGTTTCTAGTTCATTGCCTTAGCATATGAAACCAATCACATGGATTTATTCTTTTTCAAGAGCAAATATACTCCATGCAATGGAACAGAGTACTGTACCTATTTTGCAAAGAACAGGTGGTTTACTGGAGTTCTCATTCCATTAATCTGTATTTAAAAATTCATCTAAATAATTAACACTCTTAAAAGAAGGAGATATGAAGATTGTGTAAATGTACAAGGTCCAGTGACTGAACTTTCAAAGCAAACAATGGTGGGTATTTTAAAAATCATATTATATCCTCTGTAACTTGTTTTACCTTAGACAGTGCCTTGTAGATATTAAAGTCAATAAATAGCTATTGAATTGATTTGAAATTACCAAGAAAGAATTTCATGTATTTTTCCATTCCATTCTGCTGATAATATCCAGAAAGAATTTTTGTACTAATCCTAGTTAATAAAATTATCTTAAAATGTTCTTGAGACTCATATAAAATGCATAATGTATTTCAGAGACCTTTTGGTAATTTATTTTTAAGTATAACTAAAAATAATATTACAAAATATTGCTAGGTAGTGTTATGTCTTCCATTTTCTATAAATTCTGCGCAAAAGAGCCCACTCCACAGTAAATATCTCATATTCATGAACTCTGTTAAATTCTCAAATAACGATAAATGTTTGGCATTTCAACCAAATTTTTCACTTAAAATTTGGAAAATTGTAGTATTTGTAGTATGGTTAAATATTTAAATTTTAATCATACATATTTGCATAGATAATTAATTTTCAAAATGCCTTAATTTATTTTTCTTCAAATCTTTGAACATTTATTTTCTAAATATTATAGAGAAATAACAAAGCTCAGATTAAAGAAAAAGACACTTATTCACTAAATAAATGTATTTGCCATATAAGGACTGAAAAGTTTGTCCACTGGGAAAAGCAAATGACTCAAAACAAGGAGGCCAGAGCTCTAGTCCTGGCTCTACGTTAATCAGTCTCCTAAATTCTGCCTTAGTTTTTTCATTAAAGGATAGGAGATGGAGCAAATAATCTCTGAAGTATATTCCATGTGTAAAATTCCATGATGCCCATAGTTAGCGGTAATAGTGTGATCATGTTCTTTAATAAGCTGTAACAAATGTTCCACAACAATGTAAGGGGTTGGTGGCGGGGTGATGTATGGGAATTCTGCACATTATGCATGATTGTTTTGTAAGCTCACAACTTCTCTAATAAAAAAATGAAAAAAATAAAAATAAAAAAGAATTATTTTAAGAGGTGAAAACACAAGGCATCCAACGCCACACAAAAAAAGAAAAAAGGATAAATATGACATAAATCAGTACTTTACATATGCAATTTTTCATTAAATCTTTGTTGGTAAAGGTCTTTCCCCAGTTTCCAAATAAAAAATTTGGTAGAGACCATTATATTTGGATAATGTGTATAATATCTTTCTCAACATCCTCACCTTCCTCTCATTTTCTAGCAGTGCCACTTGCAAACAAGCACATGGCACCACTTGCCAGGTGAATTTCACTAGGGGAAACAAGAAAAAGGAAAGCTGGCTTCTGAGAAACTGTTAGGATGAAAACAATGCTCTGTCATAGTTTTTAATGCATTGGCCATAAGAGTTAGCTCATGCATTGGCATGCCATCTTGCTCTTCTGGCCAAAGGAGCCATTAAGTTTGGAACACTAATTTATTTGAGTGGATTTGTGTCAGAGATGTTCTGGGGAAAAGTGGTTTTGGTTCACTGTCTTGGCATTTGCATTCCCAAATAAATAACTAAGAGCATGATTTTGTGTATAAAGCCATAAAAATGGAACTATGAGTCTTAGTGAACAAATCACATATTGTCATTTGATGAAACATAATATGTGAAAAAAACATTGTTGTTGCAAAACAAAAAAGAAACTAATGTGTAAAAAAATAAACAAGCATTGGCAAAGTTGCTTGCAACCTAAGAAATATGTGAGACTTGATGTATTGGAAAATGGCATGATTTCAGAACCACTGGTTGGGCATCTTCCAGAACCAAGCGTGTTTTATGATGCTTCATCAGTTCAGATAAAAGTGCATCTAGATATTTGCCAAATCAACTTAGGTGTTGAAAATATTTAATTGTAACAATTGTTATAAGAATTTAACATATTGATATATATGGAAGGACTAAAATAATATGTCCTATTCATATAAGTTTGATTTTTCTTATCACCAAAAACAACCTATCAAATATGTCCTATATGCAGAATACAATACCTCCCACCTGTTATATCAAAACTCATTTTTTTCTAGACCTGCTTCAGAGCTATCTTAATTGTCATTCCCTTTACCTCATAGTCACCACACTTATTCTATATCCTTTGGGAGATAAGAGCAGCAGTTAGGGAAGTAGGTACATATGAGAGAATATGTTGGTCTTACCCCTTTTAGTGATCTCTGCCTGGGTATAGAATTTTGACTGAAAATTACATTCTCAAAGATCTTTGAAGACTTGACCCCATTCCTTCTAATATTTAGTGAGAGTGTACCTTTTCCCAATCATGTTTGAGTTTGAGGCATAGAATAATTTTCCTTTGCTATCACTATGTCCAAATAACTTGGCATAAAAGGACCTTTGTGATTTGCCCTTTGTCTACCATTTCACCAGCATTTCTCATCGCTGCCCCCCCGCATAGGTGTTCCGTGCTTGGGGAGACCAAACATCCTAGTTCCCATTACATATAATGATTGATTTGGGTTTACATTTGCTTACATGCTATTCTCTGCTGGTATAATGCCTCTCTAACAATTCCTTTTCTGACTGATGACCTTCTTACTCATACTGCAAGACTTGGCTCAAATGTGCTTCCTCAGGAAATACATCTCTGACCTCTCTAGGGAGAGGATGAAGTGCTTCCTCCCATAGGACTTGTCCATAATTCTGTAAAAGTATTTAACACATTGCTATAATTGCATGTTTATGTGTCTGTGTCCTCACTAGAGCCCCTAGAGGTCAAGGACTGTATTCACAAAGCAGACACATGTTTACAAAATAGAAGGAAGAGAAAAAGGGAGAATGGAAGGAAAGAAACAGGAAGGAAAGAAAGGAAGGAAGGAAGGAAGGAAGGAAGGAAGGAAGGAAGGAAGGAAGGAAGGAAGGAAGGAAGGAAGGAAGGAAGGAAGGAAGGGAGCTCCCAGTTCAGAAACATGTGGCCCATTTAATTAAATGGGGCCTTTTGGGGTTATTTTACTTTTTGTAGTAACAGAGTTGAGCCTTTGATTTGAAGAGAATCCTTATCATGCAGCTGAAACATACTAAATCTATATACAATTTTTAGTGTAATTTTGACATACATTAATTCCAGAAATATCTGTTAGCCTTTGTTATATCCTGAGAGAGCAATATCCACATAGACATCATGATCACTTTGGCATACCCTAATTCAAACTCTTATTACTAAAATTTAATTCTCTGATTACAATCTTTTTTTTTCTGTATAGTTTTTAATTTGCATCCTCTTAATCTCACTGAACTCTTATTTGAGATGACCCATTCTTTGGAAAGCTCTATTTTCTCCTATTCTCTTATCTTTGCTTATGATCACTTCCTTCCCTATCCAGTCTGACACAAAGATTCATTGTTTTAAGAAATATCTTATCAAAATTGTCAACTCGGGGGCGGATGTGGCTCAAATGGTTGGGTATCCATCTCCCATATGGAGGGACCTGGGTTTGATCCCTGGGACCTCCCGGTAAAAAAAAAAAAAAATTGTCAACTCTCTTCTACTCTGATGTATTCTCATGGTGATACCCTATTCCCAAGAATCATCTGTCTATATTCTCACTTATACACATGGGACTCTACTTTTTGTAAGAAAGAACCCTGAAAGTGCACCACTAGTTCATGGTTTCACCATTAACTAGATTTTCAACAATGTCCAGTGATCTTGGCATATTCCAAAACAGCATGTGTCTGATTCTCCAGGGCAGCTAGTTTAAATTTTACCTTGTCACCCAAAGTCCACTATACCATGCCTGCCTACTGCAAGCTCAAGAAAATATTTAACTCCCTATTTTACTAAGGAAATATTATTATTTACAAATATGTTTACATCCATCATTATTCCTTCTCTTACTTTAGAGCAAGATGTGTCTCTTTTCTTTTTCTCTGATATCACCTTTGTTTTTCCCTTTCATTTCCTCCCATATCCTCAGTGACTTTGCTTCATTAATTATACCCTCTTTTATTCTTCCAAATCCTATCTATGTTCTTCCTCAACTGCATTTAAACATGCTTACGACTTTCCAGTATTAAAAAAAATAATCTTTATATTGAACATATGTACATTCCTTTCCTTCCAAAATACTGTCTACTTTTCTTCTCAATCAAGCATACTGAAAAGTTATTCACAAATTACCTACTTTTTTACTCTGTATTCTTTTCTTAAACCTCCTATACCTGGTGTTTCTCACTTGTTACCTGAAAACCTCTATGGTAAAATCTGCATATGATATCCCAACTTCTGAATCTAGTGAGCAATTTGCAAGACACATTTGCTTGACCTCCCTGCATATTTATCAGGTTATACTTTGCTCCTTCCTAACACTGTTTTCTCAGTTTCTGCATTGCTATTTTCTCTCTTGCGCCTTGATTATTCCCATTTTTCTGGTCAATCAGATTCAGTGTCCTTCTCAAGCTACTCAACCTCTGCTCTCTTCAAGAGTTGAAATTACCCAGGTTTCACTATACATTTTCCAAAAGGGAATTCTTCCACATCTATAACTTCAACTATAGTCAAGTGACTCTATAACCTCTACCTCTACCGAAGACACCTCTCTTAATCCTAAAACCCATGATCAAGTCAATCTGAAGATGTCAAAAACCATATAAAAACTATATAAATAACCTGTTGCTGTCTTTACATAGAAAAAGCATATCAAGTCTTAAAATTAGCCTCCCATGAGGGTAATGCTAGATATACTCTCTTCCCTCACCATCCACATTCCATTGGTAATTAAGTTCTATCTATCTATCTATCCATCTATCTATCTAATCTATCATCTATCATCTCCTTCTGTAATAATTCTTGAATCACAAATCCCTTCATTTAGATAATCTTCATCTCCTAACTGAGTTATTTCAAAACTTCCTAATGTATTTCCATATCTCTAGATTTTCCCTCCTTCATGCTGCAAGTAGGGTTATCTTTATAAAACACAAATATGCTGATGCCACTTTTCTGGTTAAAAATCTTCACAATGCCCCACCAGGTATGTCCCTAAGTGAAGCCTCATCTTTTTCCCTTTATCTTACCCCTCACATTGTTTTCTTGTGGTCATCTAATTTAAAAAATTTTATGATTCCTACTTCCCACCAGTCTGGGTTACATAACCACAGACTACATAAGAATTGGAGGGTCATATCTTACTGTCAGTATCTCAAAGTCCTTTGCAAATGGCTAATAAGAATAAAAATACATTGAATGAAAGGGAGACTGTATGAATGAATTCTATTATTTGTTAACATTAACTCAGACTTATGTTAACATAAAACAAAAATTCCAATCAAGGTGTAGATTGCTTGAAATTTGCTTGTAGGTTGTAAAAAATCTGAATGATTTCAGTGATATATTTGTTTTTCTGGCATTTCTCATAGAAACTAGTTGAAGTGTCTGATTTTTTTGTTGTTTAAGTGTCAATAAGAATGACTTGTATAATGAGTGTGTAAAGCAAATTAATGATTAATTTTTGATTGCATATAATGAGTATATGAGAACAGCTTCAATTATTGTTCTGGTCACTGTCATAGGTTCAACAATCATGAAATTGTTATTAACAAAGTACCTTGGTTTCTGTGTTCTGAATGCTTGCTACATAATTGGAGAAATAACAAAATATTGCAGGTTTGGCAGTATTCTTTCCATGATGCAGACCATTTTGAGCTTTCAAGAAAGTTTTGAATTAACCAAAAAATTGGGCTCCTCTGATATCAGATCTGATAACATACAACCCACTGTTTAAGGAGTTCCAGATCATCACCAGTTTGAGCTAATGGGCTAACCCTGTAACAAAACACCTAGGCTAAGCCAACATCCACGTAAAAAACTAGAGGTTTGGACTTAGTCCTATTGAGTTGGCACGATTTAAACTCAATGGAATTCAGTTTTTTCTGGCAAGTTTTAAATGGTGGAGTCCAAAAGGTTACTGTCATTATTATCTGGGCTTTCTGCCAGCATTCAGACTCACAGATCACTGTCACATTTTCTGGGAAAATTCGCTATCGATTCTGGACTCCACATTATTTCTTTCCTTTGGTATATTTATGTAGTGTGAGACTTAAAAGAAGATGATATTTTTGTATCATGCTTAGTAGTTTTTAGAAAAACTTTCATTGTTACCTTGGGATTCCAAAGACAGAAACTTTTTAATGTGTTTACTTCTATAGTTACACTTTCTGTTTCAATGCTGAGTCTCAAAACTCCTTTATATTAACCCTCTTCAAAAAGAACCAACACATAAGGGCCTAAGTTCTCTTCTTAAAAGATACAAGCACATAAGGGCCTAAGTTCTGGGTTGGATAAAGAGAATGAGATAACTTCTAAAATTTAAGATTGAATTTTAATAAAAAATATTTAATAAAAAATATTTATAAAGGATTTTCAAAAAGAATCAGGTGTGAGGAGCTTCAGGGCAATCATTTTACCATGAATGAAAGACAAAAGCATTCCCAGGATTCCTGTAGCTATAGTTAATGCCAAAAAGTTTTGCTAAGGATTTAGAACCATTATCTATCAGTATTAATATTAATATCTATATTAATTTTACTGTTAATTTACAAATCAGAAGCATATTTACTTAGCAATTTTAAATAAGGAATTTAGCTAAATACATGGCAAAAAGAAACCATACCTTTATAATATTCAACTATCAAGGTATCAATTAGAATTTACAGTAAAACCAGTATTCAGTGAGCTGTATCTTTAAGTGATGAATCTGTGTGTCTTTATATATGCAACATATCTGAAATTTTGGTCAAATGGACTTGTCTCTTAAGGCCATGTGCAGAGCAGGCAAGCAAGCTCAGGCCCTAAATCTGGACTAAGGATGCCTATACCAAGGTGATTGGGATTGCATGATCAGAAGTCAACAGAGAAAAACTGTCATTTCTGGGTCAATAGTCACAAATGGAACATGTAATAGAAGAGCAACAAACAAGTTTGAAATTAGAGTCAATACCAAAAAGTCTTTGACTACGGGACTTTGCATCAACGGCCCCGGGCCCAGACACTTCCATCTGCAAGCATGTCCAGGGATGGAACCTTAGACTCTGGGAGATTCACTGCTTTGGTACATCCTGTCAAACACAGAGTTCCTTAGAGATTCATGATCATTCATTTAGTCAACAACTATTATTTTTTAATTTGGGTTTCTTCCCTTTTTCCATTTCTGCTTCAGTCATATTCTAGAACTACATTACTTCTTGATTTCAGAATGTTTTCCCTGTCCTTGGACTGGCTTTTTCACCAATGAATTCTTCTTAATGGAGTCTCCAATCTTAACCTCTTTTCCTTACAATCTACCTCACACCTGTGACTTGTCTCATCTACGTGCAGGTGGTATATGCCAAGAATTCATGTCAGGCCTCATTTAGGGGCAAAACTGAAAGGAAAAATTAATCAAATGTGACATCCCAAAGGCTCAAATAGCACTCTAGATTGCAGCTGCCAATTAATGTGCCTACAGATCAGAGAACCAACAAAAGGCAAAATGATACACATGGAGGTTTGTGAGTAGAAGCAAAAGTAAACATCTATTCTAGTGTTTCCTCAGGGGACTGTATGAATGTATATGTATATGTAATATGTATTACTGTTGCATACCTGGTCTAGTATTTTAATATTTAAATCAATTATTGCAATACTTAAGTATGTCAGTATTTAAGGGGATTAATATGTAAATGAGGATTTTAAACATTTTGCTCATATTTACACAAGATAATTTTCTGAACAAAGTTATTTGTGGTGTGGCATTAAAGCGTTCACTTAAGTGTAGTTAAAATATCTATCCCTCAAAATCATATGTACCTTTTGCAACCTTTTGGCCAAGGAATGGATTAATTAAGGGATGCTCTGTCCTTCAAACTGTTGGGGAACCAAAACATCAGGCTACCGGTGGTGCTCTTTGGAGCCCTAGCTGTTGTTGGGGTTTGGGTAAGGGAGAACTTGGGTCAGCTGCAGCTCAAAATGCCTATGACTCAAATACATACACTCAGTCCTTGACATCATTTATGGTCAACAAGAACAAGTTTAGGACCTGGCAACCCCATCCCTGCTCTATAGGATTGTAAGACTAGAAAGAGATGGAACATGCTTATCACCGTGGTGCATGGTTGTTGAAAGGCAGCTCTCACTTGTAATCAATAGTCCTCGGTTGAATGCTGAATAAATAAGCATCTAAAAAATCACACAATTTTCTACCTACAAGAGTAATCAGAGATTATGTCATCCAACTGGCACTTTTTTTTTACAAGTGGTATGAATGGAAGTCAAAGAAAGTAAGTTCCTTGAACACAATTATAAAAGTCAAGGACTAGTATTGTTCAATCTCATAAATTCTTTTCCCATTCACAACTGAATGGCTCTGACTTTGCAACTGGCTTTTGCCTTCCGAAGGTCTTCAGAATATATGTGTGTGTCTGTGTATGTGTGTATGAATGTATATATAAAACATCCATCTTTAAATTCTACATCTCTCTTCATCTTGAATAAAAAAGGGTAATTTTGATTTACGTTTATATTTGGTTGAAACAAGTTTCAATTAGTTGAAATACCACTAAATCTCTTACAATTCCTTTATATTTATCTGCATACTCTTCATCCAGAAGTCAAGGAAATAATGTAAAAGGGGAAAGGGCACTGTATTAGTTAGCTAAAGGGGCGCTGATGCAAAGTAACAGAACTCTGTTCGCTTTTATAAAGGGTATATACTTGGGGTAGAAGCTTACAGTCACAAGGCCCTAAAGAGTCCAACTCAAGGTACCATAAGAGGTACTTTCTCACCCAAACTCATTGGCCACATGTTGGAGCAAGATGGCAGGTGATGTCTACAAGGGTTCAGCCTTCCTTCTTCCTCTTAAGCCTCCCTGGTCCCAGCTTC
>JAQZBX010004376.1:0-60588 GCA_029593785.1 Cabassous unicinctus | reverse complement strand
AGAGTTATTTCTGTTTTTGTAATAGCTGCTGAGAAAATCAGAACTATAACTATTTCTATAAATCTTTCAAGCAGATGTTTTTCTTTCAGTTGTTTGTCAGGGTAATGATTTAATAAGCTACCTCAAATTGTTTTTGAGACAGGCAAAGTAAAAAATCTGTGCATATACTGTATATTAAAAAGAATTTTAATTACACAAGAATTGCATATTTAAAAAAAGTAAAACATGTAGATGAGAATAAAACCCCTCAGTGAATTATGGGCAAAATATGTTTTTTAAAAAAGTAGCATTTACTAGAGGTTATTACTTGCTTTCTAGGAATTTATTAATTTAATTTTTTTATCAACCTCATCTTATGGATGAGGGAACTGAAATTCAGAGATATTGAATAAACTCCCCAAAGCTTACACAGCTGGCTGGTGAACAGCAGGCAGGATGGGAACACATGATACCCAAATTCAGAAGCTAAACTATTAACTGCTACACTCTACTGCTTCTCAGGGAGAATATAGATGCTTCTCAAAATTAGTACCAACAAGAAAAATTAAAAGCCATATACAAATAATGCAACCTCGAGAAAAGCAGTCAGACTCTTTCCACTGCCCCCAAGAAACCACCATTCTTACGTGGCTAGGCAATGATATTACCCTTGGTTCTCAGTAGCTTTGCAATAGATTTTAGATCATATTTCCATACTTAACAGGACAGCAGTTTTCTCCTTCTCGTTCCTGAATGCATTATACAGACTGGCAGCTGTAGGGTTTCATAAAAGCAAGCTTTAAAAATCTGGTTCATAAAATACATGGTAATCTGCATGAAAATGAGCAGGGCTGAATATGAGATACTGTTAGGCAAAAGATAGAAGGCATAAAAAATAAAATAAAAAAAACCCTCTCAATGCAATCTGAATTTAATATATTTAATTTTCTCATTAGGTCTAGAGGGCAGGATGCTTTTACACAGGTGTAAACAATACACATAATTAATGCCATACCCCAGGGCTCCCCAAAAGATCACTTACTAGCATAAACTGCATACATGATAGCTGAAATCAGATCATATCTGATGTCAGTTTTGAAGTTACAATTATGAATGATGTAATTCAAATATGCGTTTGAAAGATGTTATCCTTTTTCTTTTTTGCTTTTAAATACAGCTTTATAAAACCAACAAAACATTCTCTTGGGGAAAAAGCAAAAGCTCTTATTAATCCATGAACAGACATTGTGCAGGCTGTTAAAGTTGCAGTGAATGTGCACAAAATTGGGCTAAATAATGAGATTTAAAGTGAATCAGAAAGACGTACAATTTATTTGCAGTTGCTGAACACTGATGCACAGTTAAATTGCAGTTATTTGGGACACAGTGCCTTTTCAAAAACAATAGTTTGGCATCGAAATTATTTCCAGACTTGAAATACATGCATCAAAGATATTTTCTAACTATTTCTTGGCACCAAAAATGGATTCAAGCCACAGTTTTTCCAAAAGAAGAAGGGCTCTTAACTGCCAAATTGAATTTCCAACATCATGGTAAATGGAATAAAACAGACCTAATTGGAATTTTACCTGAGTTTTAGTGATCTTACATAAGACCTTTCCAACTTTGAACATTATATAATCTCTCTCTCCTTATTACTTTCTCCATATTATTTCATCAACCCCTGAATTCTGCAGGCAGCTGATATGCCAAAATTCAGTTGAAAAAAAGATTGATTCCATTGGTTGATGTGAAATCAGTAGAGATGCAAATGGTTTCTCTCTGGTTATCTTTGATGCAATAACCTTGCTTAAATGGGATTCTAAAAGTAGCTATTGTGATTGGCTAGGTCAATGCTAATGGGAACCCTTCTCCCTGGGAATCTCTCTTCTTGTTAACTACCCCTTTTACAGGCAAGTATATTATGATGCTATTACTTCCCAGCCAGTAGAGAATAATTTTCTATTACTGGATTAGATTAGAATTGTTCCAGCTAAATGTGAACAAGGGGAAATAATTACAAAATGGCTAACAGGAACAAGGTAAATTCTTTGACTATAAAACAGGGAAAAGCTAATTGAACTACACAAAAATCAAAGCTGTGCCTTTGATCTCATGTGGGTCACTTTCTGTCCAACTAAGTTATCTAGCTACAAATAATGACTAACAATGACAATTTACATTTATCTAAGATATTTTTTCAATGCTATTTCTCATTTGTAAAAATTGTCACTTGATGTTAATCTTATTTTATTAAAAGAAATAATTCCATTTTATTAAAGAAAGTGAAATTATTTCTCTAATGTATATATATTGTGCATACATATACATGCAACATGAAATTTTCCATTTTAACTACTTTCAAGTATACAATTCAGTAGTATTAATTACACTCATAATTTTGTACTACAATCACCATTACCCGTCATGAAAACTTTTCCCGTCACCCCAACAGAAACTCTATACCTATTAAACATTAATTCCCCATTTTCCTTTCTCCCTGCCCTTGGTAACATGTTAATCTACTTTGTATCTCCATGAATCTTCATATTATAGTTATTCCACATAAGTTAAATCTTAACACTATCTGTCCTTTTGTGCTTGGCTTATTTCACTCAACATGGTGTCTTTAAGGTTCATCCATATTGTAGCATTTATCAGAACTTCATTCCTTTTTCCCCTTTATTATAGAAATTGTGAATTTACAGAACAATAATGCACAAAATACAGGATTCCTATATACCAACCCACCACCAACACTATGCATGGCATGGAAAATTTGTTACAATTGATGATAGCACATTTTTATAATTGTATTATTAAAGTCCATAGTTTAACTTAGGTTCACTGTGTAGTGTAGTTCCATGGATTTTTTTTTTATTTAAAATTTTAAAAATTTTAAAATTTTTATTCTGTTATCATAAATACAATCTAACATTTCACCTTTTAATCATATTCAGACATATATTGCAGTGTTGTTAATTGTGTTCACAGTGTTGTGCTACCATCACCACAATCTAATACCAAAATTTCCATCTTTCCAAATAGGAACCCTGTACATTTCAAACCTAAATTTCCCATTCCCTATCCCCAACCCACCCCCTAGAATTCTAGATTCTTACCATGAGTTTGACTTTTCTAATTATGTCAAATCAAATGAGATGATACAATATTTGTCTTTTTGTGTCTGGCTTTTTTCACTCAGTGCTTCAAGGTTCATCCATGTTGTCACATGTATCAGGATTTCATTCCTTTATACAGCTGAATAATATTCCATTGTATGTGTATACCACATTTTATTTTTCCATTCATCAGTTGATAGACACTTGGGTTGTTTCCATCTTTTGGAAATTGTGAATAATGCTGCTGTGAACATTAACATCAGTGTGCAAATATCTGTTCAAAGTTCTTGCTTTCAATTCTTTTGGGTATATATCTAGTAGTGAGATTGCTGGGTCAAATGGTAATTCTATACTTAGCTTTCTGAAGAATGGCCTGTCTTCCACAGCAGTTGCACCATTTTACATTCCACCAGCAATGAATGAGTGCTCCTATTTCTCAACATCCTCACCAACAGTTATTTTCTATGATTTTTTAAAAAAATTGCAACCATTCTAATTGGTGTGAAATGGTATCTCATATGTTCCTCCCCCCCACCAGATGTCTCTGTCCTCTGTTTGCTTGTTGTTTTTTTGCTTATTGTTTTTGCTTGTTGTCTGCTGGTTGCTTTTGCTCATTGTCTGTTTGTTTTTTCATTAGGAGGCCCCAGGAACCAAACCTGGGGCCTTCCATGTGGGAGGGGGCGCTCAATTGCTTGAGCCATATCCTCTCCTGCTCATTTTAT
The DNA here is from genome assembly GCA_029593785.1 of Cabassous unicinctus. Taxonomy (NCBI): domain Eukaryota; kingdom Metazoa; phylum Chordata; class Mammalia; order Cingulata; family Chlamyphoridae; genus Cabassous; species Cabassous unicinctus. The sequence continues at coordinate 56,765 of JAQZBX010004376.1, read as the reverse complement.
TTATTTATATATTAATTAATTAATTAATTTATTTATTTTTAAAGATTTATTTTACTTATTTATCTCTCCCCATCCCCTCATTGCAATTGCAGTGTCTGTTCATCTTCTTGTTTTCTTTAGGAGGCACTGGGAATTGAACCTGGGACCTCCAATGTGGGGAGGAGGCACCTAAACACATAAGCTACCTCTGTTCACTGCTTTGTTGTGTTTCTGGTTATGTTTTTCCTTGTGTGTCTCTTGTTGCATCATCTTGTCACGTCAGCTTGCCGCACCTGCCTGTTGCGCCAGCTCGCCATCCTGCTCGTCGTCCTTAGGAGCCACCCAAGCCTCTGCTCCCTGCTTTATTGTGTCTTTCATTATGTTTTTCTCCTTGTATCTCTTGTTGCATCACCTTGTTGTGTTGCCGCACCTGCTTGTCACACAAGCTCGCTGTCTTCTTTAGGAGGCACCGGGAACCGAACCACGTAACTCCCATGTGGTAGGTGGGAGCCCAATTGCTTGAGCCACATCCGCTTCTTTGCTCATTTGTTTTTGTTCCTTGTCTGCTTATTGTCTTCTTTAGGAGGCATCGGGAACCAAACCCTGGACCTCCCATGTGGGAGACTGGTGCTCAACTGCTTGAACCACATCTGCTCCCCTCATTGTGGTTTTGATTTGCATCTCCCTGATGGCCAATGATGTTGAGATCTTTTCATCTGCCTTCTCCCCACTTGTATATCTTCTTTGTAGATATGTCTGTTCATGTCTTTTGCCCATTATTTGAATGGATTGTTTGTCTTTCTGTTGTTAAATTGAAGGATTCCTTTACATATATTGGATATTAATTCTTTATCAGATATGTCATAATATATGTGAAAATATATTCCAAATATTTTCTCCCATTTTGTAGGTTGTCATTTTACTTTTATGATAAAGTCCTTTGAGAAACAAAAGTTTTTTTTTATTTTATTTTGATGAGGTCCCATTTATCTATTTTTACTTTTGTTGTTTGTGCTTTAAGTGTAAAGTCTAAGAATCCATTGCCTAACACAAAGTCTTGAAGATGCTTTCTTATGTTTTCTTCTATGAGTTTGATAATTTTAGCTTTTATATTTAGGTCTTTGGTTCATTTTGAGTTGATTTTTGTGTATGTTGTGATATAGGGGTCCTCCCTCATTGCAAATGGAGACCTAGTTTTCCCAGCAAAATTTATTGAAGAGACTATTCTTTCCCTATTGAGTAGGCTTTGCCACCTTCATTGAACTATTATTACTTTCTTTACAATCCACACATGATCTAATTATTCTCTGAATTAGTATTTTACCTATAATTTTCCAGTGAAGATGACAGCATGCTGGAGAATAATGCAGTTTTGCTTTGTTTTGGTTAAATTGTTTCTTTGCCTTCTAAAAGAGTTCTAAACATAATTAATTTATGAGCACTTTGCTTGGGGGTTGATTATTTTGAAGCAGATCAGCAATATGTCTTACTGAATCCACAGCTGCTGTAGCTGTACATTTGCATCTGGACTTGTCTCATCCAAACCAAATTTGTACACCATAAGGCTCATTTAAAATTTTAGTTCTGTGGGTGGTAGTACTCATATACAAGTCACTTGAATAATCTAAACATAACTAAAAAGCAAAAAATAAAACAAAAAATGAAACTCTTTTACATGTCTCCATATATCCCACAATAATGAGAATACATTTTTCTATGGCATTCTATGACAAGTTTAAATATGCCGTTGTTTATTTCTTCAAGTTAAGCAATCCAGTTAACAACATCATTAATTCTTTTTTCCATGGTATCACTATGATATTATATTTCAAAGAACTTCAGGCTTCAGTTGCTTACTTTTTTGGGGGTTTGTAATAAACTGTATTTTTGGAGAAATTTTAAATTTACAGAAAATCTACACAGAAGTATAGGGAATTCCTATATAACCTCCTCTCCAAACACACCCACTTAACAAAATAAATGGATAAATAATTAAATTAATATAAAATAATATATCTATATTTTCATCCTACTTTCTATATAAAGTAATAAAATTGAAGATGATTATTTTAAAATATCAAGGTATCTCCATTCCTTAAAAACTAATACACATAAACTTCTCTACAAAATGTTCAGGAAAAGAAAGGAAAAAGTGGATAATATTTTGCTTTTAAAATGTGAACATTTAGAGACCTTGTTAGGGGGATGCTTTGTAAAACATTCTGTCTAGAAACAGATTTTGGATATATGTATAGTGTGTTGTCCAAGAGTCTCTATTTTTATCACAGTGCTTTATGTCTTAAGATATACTTGGTTTTATTTTTAATGCTAGCTATACTTATAAAAAGCTGGCTAAACAATATTTATGTCTACTGTAACATCTTTATTCATTTTCCTATGATATACTTTCAGCATTAATAATGTAGAGGAAAGTTGAAGTTGGATTTAGAAAGCCTGCTTGACTGAAGTAACAGTTGCCCTAAGCTAAGGGAACTGTGGGATCATTAGATGATATTAAAAGTAGAATTGGCTTAATTAACTGTTTGAATGAAATTTAGAAAAGCATTCTTTTAATAAAAGTAAATGATGATTTCATTCTATACAGGATTTCTAATACCATAAAATAGATACTTGACTTTTGTTTACAATATCTGTGATAAACACCTTCAGAAGATTATATTTCTCTTTACCAGAAATAATAATTAGAAAGACCTATCTTCTTTAAGGATCCTTTGTGAAATGGATTCTGCTTACTCCTTGATTTATTCATTCAACAATGTTTATTGAGCATCTACCATGTGTCTGGTGGTGTTCCAGGTGCTGAGGTAATAACTGAATATTCTGTGCCATGCAATGGCATAAGTAATTTACATATATTAACTCTTTTAATCCATATAACGATCCTGGATGAAGACATTCAGAGTTGACTCTAAACTTGACACTCTTAACCACTTTTTCTTTTATAGAGGTTCACAAAAATTAAACCAAATTTAAGCACTTGCTTAGGTTCTCTTATTATTTTATATATGTCTGCATCATATATTATTTTTTATTAATTTTTTTATTTTTAAAGAAGTTTTAGATTACATAAATGTTACATAAAAAATATAAGGGATTCCCATATGCCCGCCTCCCTCCCCCTCCCACACTTTCCCACATTAACAACATCTTTCATTATTGTAGTACATTTGTTACAATTGATGAACACATATTGAAGCATTGCTACTAACTGTGGACTATAGTTTACATTATAGTTTATACTCTGTCTTATACAATTTTGTAGGTTATGACAAAATATATAATAGCCTGCATCTGTCATTGCAATGTCATGCAGGACAATTCTAATATATTATTTTATCTTTCTGAAAGTTGACAGCTAAGGCTGTTTTGTGATTGTTATTGTTCATTTTTGGTTTCCCTGTATAACTTGGGGACATTTGGTTTTATTTCAAAATGAAAAAATAGAAATGAATGTGGAAATATTTGTAGGTTAGTATAATGGGGAAAAAAATTGTGGGTACAAAATAGATAAGGAGGAAATCTCTTTCAAGAGGAAAAGAAATCACCAAGGGTTAGCAAGGGCCACAGAGCTCATGAAAGTGCCAGAACAAATGTATTAGAATTAAAAGTACAGTTGATTCTTGTTATTCATGATAATTATGTCCTGTAAATTTACCATTAACATTGACCCAGTGAATATGGAGCCATTGCTCCTTGGAGAACTTCAGGGTTAGATTCCTGCTGAAATCTAACATAACACTTTCTTCAACTTATCAGTACATAACCTTGCTTTATGTGTGTTTCTGTTTAAATACCCCTTATTTAATATATATTATTTATTCATTAACATTGAACTCATGGCCAACAGCACTATAGCTCATACGCTTAGAAGCCATCTTAAGCCACAATGCCACCAATAAAAAGCCCCAACTTGTGAAAAACATGGAAGTAAATATACCATGAAAAGGACACATTTACAGTATGAGAGCTGAAACTAAAGGCAGAGCATCACCTTGTTTGACATTTTTGCCACACTGCGCATATATGCAAATGATCATGTAAATAGCATGAGTATTGCATTTGAGGCTACAAATAAATTTTAGTAAGTAGGAAAATTCACAAATTTGGTATCCATAAATAATAAGGGTCAACTCTGTTATGATGATATGCAAACAAAACATCACATAATGTTTTTTCACCATGCCATATAATGATATAAAATTTTGCTGAGTAACCATATGCAATGATAATCCCATTACTGGAGAACAAGAGCCAGACTATAATGAAACAAGCTTTAAAAAAGAACATGTTAGGCATAAAATCTATAGTGTTAAAGATTATATTACCTGCATATGGAAGAAATGAATGAGCTCTTAATAAAAAATGTGGCTAATTGAACACAGAGAAAGAATACATTACTGTTTGAGATAGTCAATTAAGAAGCTTTCTTGACTGCGATGACTGGAATTGCTAGTGAAGTTCTAGGTAGCAGAAGGATAACTGGATAATCCCAACCTAGATTATTACATTCTATTACAGTTATCCCATTTTAGGAGGAATAGATAGAAAGCTAATTGTGTTAAAAGACAAATGAGCAGGGTAGTGAGAAAATATAAAACCCACAGCATAGAAGGATTGGTTAAAATACCAATATTTAAAAATATTGTATTATAATTATAATACAATGATTGTATTCAAATATTGAGATGATACATATATAAAAATTACAAGGAGATGGATTTTAATGCCGTTCATAAAATTTCTTAATCACTCAAAGTGCCTGAAATTGTGATTGGTTGCTTCAAAACATAGTGGATTCCCAATCCAAAAGATATCTAAACTTAGTTTAAGACCACATTTTTGGATGCTGTGAAGATGATTCAAGCATTAAATCAATGGTTGAACCACATGAAAGGTAAGATCTCTTTTATCAGTTAAATTCCATGGTGGTTGAGGCCTTAAAAATGGAAGAATTCTCCAGTAGGAGGTGAACTGGAAGTGAAAGGGAAATCCAAGTGCTATTTTAAAAAACAATCAGACAACAAATAAAACAACAACAACAACCAAAAACCCCTCAGTTTAAAGGCATAAATAAAGGAAGAGAAATTTGTTAAGGAGATTAAAAGAAATAAATATATGGAAGCAAAATCAGGAAAATACAGCTCCCCAGAAGTCAAGGTACAAGAGAATTTGGAAAAGGATATCATTAAAAGCCTTAAAATTTGAAATTAGGTGATTTACTCATATTGTTCATTCAACAAAGACTTATAAAATTCTTACTGTCTGTAAGGAACTATGAAGTATTGGATATTAAGTGTTAAACAAGACAGATATGGTATCTAATCTCTTGGAGCTTTTGTTGTTTTAACCAGGAAGGTAGATATTATAGAACTAAACTACACAATTCATTTTTTAACCAAAAAAGTAATATTTGCTAAAATGGATAAATTGAAGTTGTTAGGAAAAATGGAAGGTGTTATAAAATAATGGAAAAATATTTGACCAATATGGTTTATCCTTTTAGACTTCTTTGAACATGTAAAAATTAGACCAAACATTGAGGTATGGCAGGGAACTAACTAAGCAAAATTAAATAGAGGAGAAAGCTGTTAAAGAAACTGAAATGAATCAATGTGGTTGGAATGAAAGAAGAGGGGAAAGCGTGGCATGAGATGAGCTGGTAAAATGGGATTTTAGCTTTAATTCAATGAAAAGTCATGTTTAAACTGGAGGGTAATAAACTCACATTTGTATTTATGATAATCACTCTGGTTGTGGGGTAACAAGTAGATGCAAGAAGACCAGCTAAGATATGATAGTCCCGACAAGAGATTGTGGCAATTTGACCAAAGAAAGTAGCAATGGAAATGGAGTGAACCTATCAGATTTTAGAGATATATAAAAATGACTTTCAATTAGAAAGAAAGAAAACAGACAAGAAGAAATTATAGTTGCTGGAAAGAAAAGTGATAAGACTGGGAATTCGGTTTATAGAAAGGAAGAGGTAGATGGGATGCAGAGCTTTGAAATTTACAGACAAGAAAAATAGTTGTGTTGTATAAAATAATTGTTGGCTTTACAAAGTGGATTACAACATGCTTCCTTTTCTAGAAGCTGCTTTTTTATTATGCTCAGAAGAGGACGGGGTTTACAAACATTCTGTCTGTGCACAATGGGGGCCAAGTGAAGAACACACTGCGCCTTAGTCTCTGTTCTTGCTCCGGTTGCCCGAGGTGTGGAAGGCAGTGTATGACCTATTGAAACTCTGACACTATTTCTTGTAACAAGTGAATTATCACTATAGGGCCCCTACTCAAATGCTGACCTGGAATTGCTCTGACCTTTGAGTCCCAACTCGATTATATCTTTAATGATATGGTTCTAGGACCAGTACTTAGAAAAGGAAATTGAACACGTATTTGAAAGAGTGTAGTGCAGAGAGGGAGAGTAGAGCTTGCTTTATAGGAGAATATAAATAACATGGATAATGATGTATAAAGGCATCATCAGTTGTACAAACCACAATTTCAGGAGTAGATTTTCAGTCACCAAGTCTAACAGTGAAAGTTAAAGGGAAATATAAAAAGCTTGAGTCACCTCCAGCTGTTGAAATTGACCGAGTATCAGGAAATACAACACATTCAAACAAACAAAAAAGACTAATAAAGGATAGTGTCTGCAAAATTTCAAACCTCAGCTTGTTCTCTTCTTTCCTTTGTTAAAAACATTTTCGATTGGGATATTTCACCATCGGATTACTGCTTTGAATAAATCATTGCAAAACAGCCGAGCACAGGAAAGGAAAGAATTACATTGTATTGATAACATTACACCAAAGAACGTGGAGGTAGGAGTCAGTCTCTTAAGTTGTTTTGTCTTCTTATCTATAACTCTAGGACAACAATGCCTAACCAAAATAATTTATAGGGATTGTTTAGGGATAAAAAGAATAACACATGAAAACTTTGCTGACCCTATCAGGGAAAATCACGGTGTGGAAAAGTGGGGGAGTTTGGCTCAGCACACATGTGTATATATATATTTGTTAATTATTAGGTAGTTGGTGACATTGACTCTAACTTCCAGAGTTTGGTACATTTTTACTTCCCATGAGTCTCTAATTTATCCACTTCTCTAGTTCTTACAAGCCAGTCCAAACCGCCATCATCTATCACAGTGCAATGGCAATGCAGCAGCAATGAGGCCACCCAGGACTGGACTGTATTCTCTGAACGATGTTCCACTAAAATCAGTTTCAGAGGACTGTGGATTCCAGGTTTGGGGAACCTTGTTCCAGAAAGTAAGGAAACTATCTAAGACTAATGAGAGTCCGGTCAAAGGGACATAAAAGTCTAAATTACGGAGTGTCCATTGGCCAAAGATGTGATAATTTAAAAAGCAAAAAGAAAAATTATTGCAATCGATTTCAACACACTGGATATATAAGATCACCTGAATTACTGGTGTTAGTGAGTGGGGGCAAAGCACACAAACAAGCAAAAGCCCTCTTTTAACTGAATGAGCTATAAAAACATAGTTTTGGGCTATTGGGAAAATTTGAATAACCTAGGTATTAAATTATATAAAAGAATTATTATTTTTTGCGGATGGGACGACATAGCATTATGTAAAAGAACTGTTTTTCTGATTAGATGTGCATACTGTAGTAAGAAGGGATGAAGTGTTGTGATTTGCTTCAAAATTTATCAGGAAATTTAAAAAATCCTTAGTGGGATCTTGTCATTTCTCTGCTGGAAACTAATTAGTGGTTCCTCTTTGCACCATAGAGTAAAATATTAAATTTTTATGTGCACAAAGAGCAGGTAATAAAATAGTAGCTAACAAAGTAGCATGCACTGTTGTCCCATACTTTGCCTTTTAAGTAGAAGATTCCTTTGTGATTCTGTATACTGAGAGGTCTGACATTAATTTGACATTATTTGTTAATTAACAAAGTTGTAAGAAGCAGAGAAAGAATGGAAAAATTCAGGATGTGGAGTTTACAGTAGGGTGTCACGTGAAATCCAGCAATACTAGAGAATTTTGGAAAGAATCTGGTAGAGAGCTCAGGGAAGCGAGATTGAGAGATTTCTTAGCAGTAGCCATGATGTCTTCAAGAGAGTTAGTTTGTAGAAAGTGTAGAAAGTCATGCATGCATCTTGCAAAGAAATTGCACTTTGTATTTTTACAAAAGATTATGGCAAAGAATTAAAATACTTTTTGATGTTTTTGGAAGTTGAATTTACTATATTTCTGAGGAACTGAACGATAGGCAAAGATTAGCCACAAGATAGCTCAGTGTGTGTGGGTATCTTGTCAAATGACTTTCAAGTCCCTACGAAATATGTTATCTTCTATTTCTCCAAAGATCCAGGGCCACTTTCCTCCTTGTTCCTTTGGTTCAGCAGAAAGGAGCTCTTTGAATTCCTACAAACCGCCAAGGTCTTTCTTGCTTCACTATCTCCACATTGTCTCTTTTCTTTCCTACCTTCCACACATGACACTGACCTCAACTGAAATGTCCAACAAGGCCTTCTATTCATTTCCCAAAGATTCTGCCTGCTGTACTCTTCACAGCACCCTTTCTTCTTAGTGCTTATTCCATGTTGTATGTAGTTACATATTTATTTCTATGTTTATTTGTGAGAATCTGGCATCTCCACTAGAATAAAAGATCTTTTAGGTGGGACACTGCTTCTTTTTTATTCTTTTATATGACCAGTATCTAGAACAAGTCCTAGCACATAAAAAGTGCTCAATAAATATTTTTGGAATGAAGGAACAAAATACATTTTAAATTAAAGAAGAATCAGCCAGAAAACACACTTAAAAGTGATATAAACGTAACAACATATTGTTCATGCAAAATGATTTTGGAGGATGGACTGATTAACCTCTTGCAATTCACTATACACCAAATATTATGTTGGCATCACCACAAACAGCTGTCGGGTCAGGTAGTATGTGGGCATAGCTTTCTAAATCTGAATAATTATGTCTTAATATAAAGGCCTTGATAATAAATGGCAATAATTTATTTGAAGACAAAAATAGTAGATATTCAATTTCGAACCCGTACTAATTTCTTCTCTTCCCTGCTGATTTACAGACTGAGTAGCAATAGCAAATTATGTGACAAAAGTTATTTTCAAACAAGCATATCTAGATTTGACAGAAATTTAAATAAATAGAAATGAAAGACGCCTCTTAAATTCCAGTAAGGAATGAAGAGTCCCACAGACCCTCTTTGTTTTCCTTTCATTAAATAGGTTTTTGTGAATGTTGCATCAGCTTAGGCAAAGAATATGTCATTTCACAAAATTTGGCCTGACTTCGCAGAGAGTTTGGTAGTAGAGAATGGGAATGGGCTAGTGTATCTGTCTTTTAAAATATTGATTTAGAATATTTTTCCAGGAGTCACCCAGTAAGACACAGAAGGATGTGAGGGAAAATGCAGACTAATGTCATAAACCTCACAAAACAAAAATTATGAATCATGGAGGAGGGAAATGAAAATGGAAGAGGATGCCTTGTCTCATAAAAAATTCTTATATTTGCACTTTTGGAAGCTAGTTGATTGTCATAAGATTGAAGAATCTCAAAAGCACTGAGGTGAATCTTTATAAAGACACATTCTGGGCTTCCTAGGAAAAGGGCAAAAAAATGAGGAAAATTCCACATAGTATAATGTAAGGTAGATATTTAATTAATTTCAATGAGAACTATTTGTCTCCCAGGGCAAGTAATCCAATTAGACCTTCTAGACAGTTTGACTTCCTGGAAATAATTATATTTTCTTTTTGTTGTTCAGAAAATATGGAATAAATGTCCAAAATGGAGTAAAACTGACTCTCTAATATATCTTTTTTACCTGATCCAGAGTTATTGATGTGTACTATATGAAAAATCAAATGTACTAATTTTAATAACTATGAATTTTTAATAACTATGCACAGTTATGTAGACACCACCACAATGAAATATAGAATAGTTGCATTATCCTTTGCATTTTCCTTTGTCTATTTGCTTTGGATCCCCTCCCATGGCCTGCAGCCTGGGGCTATTGCTAATTGTACTGTAAGAGTATTATTTTCTTTTCTACAAGTTCCTATAAATGGAATCAAACAACATGTAGTCATTTGGATTTTACTCCTTTCACATGGGAAAAAAATTTTTTATGTTCCCCCATGTTGTAGCAAGTATTGATGCTTTGTTATTTTAATTAATTAATTTATTTTTTACTGCTGACTAGTTTTGCATATACACACACACCATATTTTGTTTATCATTCACAAGCCGACAGACATTGTATTTTTTCCCAGTTTGGAGCTATTACGAATAATGCCACAATGGGCAATCAATAAAACAACAGATGCTTTTGTTTCTTTTGTGTGTATGTGTGTGGTTTCTAGGGGAGGGATATCTGGGTTATATTTTAAGTGTATTTAATTTCAAAATACAGTCAAACCATTTGCCAAAATGGCTATACTATTTGTACCAGTGATGCTTGCCTCATAAAATGTGATGGGAAGTATTACTTCTTTTTTCATTTTCTGGAATAAAGTTTGTAGAATTGATATTTTTTTCTTTCTTAAATACTTGGTAGAATTCACGAGTAAAATCATCTGGGCCTGGAGATTTCTTTTATGGGAGGGTTTTTAACTACAATTATAATTATTTATCTCTCTGTATATACATACTCATATGCATATACATATATATGAACGGCTACTTAGCTATTCTATTTCTTCAGTGAGTTTAGACAGTTTGTGTTTTTTAGGAATTTGATTTTATTTAAGTGGTTGAATGTATGGACATAGAATACTCCATAGTATCCTCTTACTATCCTTTTAATGCCTGTGAGACCAGTAGTGATGTCCCCTCTTTTGGTCATGATATTAATTGTATGTTTCTTTCATCTTCCTATCTTGGCCAGTCTGTCAGAAAGTTTATCAGTTTTATTGAGTGTAGCAGTATGGCATTATTTATGAATTCCAAAAATAGATATTGGATTATGCTTGTAAACTGATCTGTTTCTCTGGCCATGATTAAATTATGATTAGGGCTTTGATTGGGCCACATCAGTAAGATCAACATCCTACTGCCCTTTGGTGAGCCCTTTGGTGAGTGGGGACTCAGAGATAAAACTACACAGCAAACTAAGAGGAGAAAGTTGGAGTTTTGAGTTGGAGTTCTAATGCTGAGTTTTAATGCTGGAGCCGGGGGAAGTAAGCACACAGAGAAGCTTGGTCGTGAGGAAGGAGAGAAGGCCCCGGGATGAGCTGAGCCATTCACCTGATAGTCTACATCTGGCCTTGTGGAGAGAAGCAAGCCTAAGCCCCTAGAGAGGCAAGCCCTGGCAAGAGAGAAATCCAGGAAGCCTGAACCCTGGCAGATGTCGGCAGCCATCTTGCTCCAACACATGGCCATAGATTTGGTGAGGGAAGTAACTTAATGCTTTATGGGCTGGTAATTGTAAGCTTCTACCCCAAATAAATAACCTTTATATAAACCAACCGATTTCTGGTATTTTGCATCAACACCCCTTTGGCTGAGTAATACATTCATCTTTCCACACAATTAGTTTTGGTTTCATTGATTTTATCTATTTTTTGTTGTTTTCAATTTCATTTGTTTCTACTGTAATCTTTATTATGTACTTCATTCTACTTGATTTGGATTTAATTTACTTTTCCTTAGTTTCTAAAATGGAAGCTTTGGTTTTTGACATTATATGTTTCTTCTCTGTTAACACTACTTTTGCTTCATCCCACAAATGTGATATGTTGTATTTTCAGTTTCACGCAGTTAGTCAAAATATTTTTTATTCAACTTCCTTTTTGACTGATAGGTTATTTAGAAATGCATTATATAATGACAAATTATGTGGGGATTTCCAGACATCTTTCTATTATTGATTTTTAGGTCAATTCCACTGCAGTTTAAGAATGTGCTTTGAAAGATTTCTATTATTTTTAACTTGTTAAGCTTTGTTTTATGGTCCATAATATGGTCTAACTTGGTGCATGCTTCATTTGCACTGGAGAAGAATATGTATTCCACTGTTGTGGGGAAGAGCAATCTATAAATATCAAATAGGTCAAGTTGATCAATCATTTTGCTCCACTCATCCATATTCAATTTTTCTGCCTACTTCTATCAATTATTTGGAGAAAAGTAATGATTTATCCAACTGTATTATTGATATGTCAATTTTTCATTTCAGATCCATTGGTCTTGCCTCATGTATTTTTAACTTCTATTGTTGGGAATTTAAATATCTAGGGTTTTTACACGTTCTTGGAGAATTTTCCTTTTTATCATTATGTAATATCCTTCTTTATCCATGATAATCTTTCTTGTTCCATTCACATTTATTAGTTTTCCTGGAATGTCATTTTTTTGTTCCAGAATCCAATCTAGGATACCACATTTCATTTTGTCACATGTCTCTTCAGTGTCTTCTGGTCTGTGATAGTTCTCAGTCTTTCCTTGTTTCCCATATCCTTGCCAGTATTGAGGAGTCCTGGTGAAATATTTTGTAGAATGTCTCTTAATTGGATTTATTTAATGTTTTCTTCATGCTAAGCTGGTATTATGGGTTTGAGAGAAGAAAACTGCAGAGCTGAAGTGCCCTTCTCATCACCTATCAGAGGTCACATGATATCAACATGACTTATCAGTGGTGTTAATTTAGATCACTTGATGGAGGTGGTGCTTCTCCACTACAAACTTACTATTTTTCCTCCTCCTATACTCTCTTCCTTGGAAACAATCATTAAGTACAGGCTTAACTCAAAGTTGGTGCAGGGAGTGGGTTAAAGTCCACCACCCACAGGAGAGGAGTATCTACGTATATTATGTGAAATTCTGTGAGGAAGGTTTGTTCCTTCCTCCCCATATGTATGTATATATGCATGCATGTATTCATTCATTCAGTCAGTCAGTCATTTATCTATATCAGGATGTACTCATGAATATATATTTTATATTTTGAGTTTGTAATCCACCACTTCCTTTTTCATTTTGTCGATGAAATTGTTCCACCTTTGGTAAAAGGGAACTCCTTCAGGTTTGTTCCTGTTTCCCTTGATGTTCCCTCATCATTTTGGTTTTTTGAGCATTCTTTTACTTTTAGCCTTTCTATATCTTTATATTTAAAGTGGTTTTCTTGTAGATACCATATAGTTGGGTCTTGATTTTTTTGTCCAATCTGGTAAACTCTCTTTTAACTTGTATAGGTAGACCATTCCCATTTTAGAATGATTGCTGATATAGTTGGATTAAAATCTACCCTCTTTCTAGTTGTTTTCTATTTTTCCATTTGCTCTTTATTTCTTATTTCTATTTCCTACTCCTGTTTAATCTGCTCTCTTGTTGTTTTATTTATACCATAAATAGTTGCACTAAATTTCCAATAAACATATTTATAATAATCTGGGATTTTAATTTTATGTATGCTTGAATATTTAATATTGTCCCACAGACTTTAGTTGCTCTGTTCTGATTTTTTCCCCTTTGCTTTTCAGTTTGAATCATTTCTATTGTCTTTGTATCAAGTTCATTAATTGATTCCTTGGCTGTGTTGAGTCTCCTGATGTGCTCATCAAAGGCATGCTTTATTTCTCTTACTGTGTTTTTGATTTCTATCATTTCCATTTTATTCCTTCTTATGGTTTCTATTTCTCTGCTGATACTATGTATCTGATCTTTCGTGTTTTCTACCACTTTCATGAGCACCTTTGACATATTAATCACAGTTATTTTAAATTCTCTAATAGTTCTAATATTTGTGTCATATCTTAGTCTAGTTTTGAAGATTAATTTGGTTGTTTAGACTGGTTTTTCTTGCATTTTTGTGTGCTTTGAAATTATTTCTTAAGCCCTGGACATGTTTTATAGGACATGTAGATTCTGAGGTCAACAACATGTACGTGTAGAAATGAGTGCACCTTTACTTCTATAAGGGCTTTAGTGTGAGGGTTTGCATTATTCTATTAAGGATTTGGGTTGGGTGTAAAGATTGTGGTTGCTATGGTTACCCTCAGTGCACTGCAGTCTTCAAATTTCTCTAGTGATACCTTGTGTTTATAGTGTGGGGTGTATTATGCTGTTAATTTTATTAAATATGTGTTAGTATGGTGGTGGGGGATACAAGAGAGGAGATACTCTCTGATGTTCTGATTTAAGCTTCCATCTAAGCAAGCACTGTGAAGTTGGGCATGGAATAACACACTATTTTGTTTTTAAATTTTCACAAAAAAAATTACATGCCAAGTTAGCTAAACAATGATAACACAGTAGCTAGCACATGGGTAGAGTGGGGAGGATGGGGGAAAGATTTTATATGAACGTTTCAAAGCTACCTTAGTAAGATTAAAATAACAATCTCTGTGTTGCATCCTGGAAACCCAACGTATAAATTATTTTGTCAGAATTATCATAAGTTTGCTATTAAGCAAAGTATTGTTGAGTAAGGTCTTTCTACCCTATCAATATATCCAGTAGTTTATTTATAAGTACCAGACTCCCTAGTAAAAAACTGAAGGGTTCTGTCTCTGAATCTCTCCTTTATCTCTACTACCTTTTTGTCAAGGTCTGTGTCTTAGCTTGCCAGGGCTGCTATGACATACCACACACTAGTTGGTTTGAGCAACAGGAATTTATTATCCAAATTTAAGGTCTCCACAGACCATGCTTTCGCCGGGAGTCTGTATCATTCTGGTGCTGTTGGCTGCAATCCTTGCATCTCTGCCTCCTCCCACATGGTGATATGCTTCTCCCCCTGTCTGTCTCCTCCTTTCCGCTGACTTCTGGCTTCTTAGGACTTGTAGCTTCTAGTTGCTGAATGAGGCTGAATGTCCTCTCTTTATAAGTCTTCCAGTCATATGAACTAACACCCACCCTGGTTCAATTTGGCCACACCTTAATAATAATAATATCTTCAGAAGGTCCTATTTACAAATGGGTTCACACCCACAGCAACATGAATTAAGATTTGAACGTGTCTTTTGTGGGGTACATGATTCAATCCCCAGTCTCCAATCACTTTATTTTTGCCATCTTCAATTCTCAATATTCATCTTAATTGACATCCAAGAGGAATTTGAATGATTGATCACATGTATCTACTTGAATCAATGGCTTCCTCTCACAAGCTACTTTTTACATTCCTCTTTGCAAGTTGTTTTTAAAAAATGTCTTCTACTTCTAATATTGAAGTGACCCAAGATTCAATCCTCAACCTTTCCTCCAGTCAGTCCCACAATAATGTCTTCAAGTCTCAAAGCATTAAACACCATCAATAATGTATTTTCTATATGCTTATAATTCCCAAAATTGTATCTACCATTTAGAACCCTCCTTTGAATGTGAAACTCATATATCTCCAGTTGCCTACTCAACATCTCCATTGAAATGTCTAATAAATATCTCAGACTCAACATGTCCAAAAATAAATCTTATAAAATCTTATGAAAAAGCAACACAATCTCTTCCACAATGATTTATTTCCTCTACAGTACTTTAGGCTACTCATAATACCACTTAAAGTACTATACATTTATACTTGTTTATTGTTATGTTTGTTTATTGTTTGTATCCCCATTCTTCTACATGGCAAGGTAGTTGCCTATCCTATTTATTGCTGTATCCCCCACGCTTAGAAGACACATATTTCCCTGAATCAATAGTGTGTATGATGAGTGAGTAAATGAATGAAAAAACCCCAGCCATTTTACTGCCCCAGAATGTTTTCCATGGACAACATTGTGGCTTTTTCACTAGAGGCAGATCTAGCCTTCTCCAGTTATTTATAAAGAAAAGATTTTAACCATCTTTTTATATGTTCCTCAAAGGTCATTTTCTGACCATCTCTGAGTAACACAAATTATAGGGTATTGGTCAGAATAAAACTTAACCCTTAAGAGGCTGAAAACTGCTAACATTACAGAAATGCTGTATTATTGTGCATATTTTCAGCAGCTTAATGATTTATTTGCAGACAAGAAAATATTTACACCGAAGGAATTAGGACATGGAAAGACATTTCTAGGGATCATGTTGTTTATTGGAGAAGGAGATGAAACTTAAAAGTGTTTTCACTACCTTACAATTGTGATCAAGACCATGGACAAGCTTAAGTAATGAAGTTAAAATATCTGATGGGCTTGACATTAAAAAATAAAATATCATCAATTTTATGTTTTGTTGTTGTTGTTGAAGATTGCGTTATTTGTGTTATTTGCAAAACTGTTTACCAAAAAAAAAAGGAAAGAAACATTTTTTGGTTTATAACTAAAAAAGAAATCAGGTCTCTAGCTAGCTTCCAGATCTCCATTCCATGAACATGCTCTTCAATTCAATAAAAGAGCCTTTTTGTAACACCTTGTATTCCATCCATCCAGCATCAAAGACAGTGAAATTAGCAGGTCAAGTAAAACTTCTAATTAAACACACAGGTTAAATACATGGATCTGGAGTCTGGATTTAAAAGCTAAAACTGTCTTAGAGTCACAAAGCATGTAGAATTACAAATTTAAGGCGAGCACACTTAAAATGTACAGTGCGTGTGCACAGTTCTATCCAGCAGCAGCAGCTGATGGTGACCCTATTCTACCATAAGCACATGCATCAAGGAATTAAACCATAAACACACTCAGGAGAAATCCTCATTGGTTAATGATCAAAGGTGTGTAACCCAGGTAGCATTTATCATTTAGACTTCAACACAACAAAAATCCTAATATGAGACTTTCAAACTCTGTTTATGGAAATAGAAAACACTTCCAGAGTTCACACTGCTCTTGAAACCAGCTGCACATATCCCCTCAGGCAATTCTCTATCACTGCTTAAAGCATCAGCGATGAATTCAACTCAATCCCATTCAAACACCGTGATTATCCACTGTAAAGAACACCAACTTATTAAGTGCAAATACTATGATTTCTTCACCTGCGGTAACTTCTGTAATACAACTGCTCTCTAGAGAGCTAGGATCCTCAGACGCTGGATCAATTTCTCCTTTCCAGACTCTAATAGCCAAAAAAAAGAATTACCACTCCTTGGCTTGCAACAATGTGTTTTTCCTTAACTTTTTTCATAGATATCATGAAATGATCAACCAATAATTTTCTTTTTTGGAGACCTGGGTTCAGTGTACTTTATTGATAGTACATGACAAAGTAAGTGTCTCTGAACTGCTCCCCTTCTTTGGAGGTGTCTGAGATGGAAACTGTGTCAAGAATGGGAAATTCTTAGTGTTGGAGAATTGAGTTGGGCAAGGACTCCCCAGTAGCTGACTGCTTTTCCCTTCTTCTCCTCCTATAGCTGGGTGGGTGGTCCAGAGAATTCTTACCTCTTGGAGGCCATGTAGACAATAAGACCCACCACCATTGGCATAACCAGGAAATGAGCTTGATAAAGTGGTCGTTAGGGTCAGTATTAGCCCCAGCATCAAAGGTAGAAGGGTGGATGTTTCTATTAAAGTTGCAGGAGACAACCTGGTCCTCAGAGTAGTCCAATATGTCATTTAAGGGGATCCTCTGATGCCTGCTTCACCACCTTCTTGGTGTCATCATATTTGGCCACTTTTTTCAGATGGCAAATGGAGATCCTCAACAGATATATTGGGGATGGGGATGTGGAAGACCCTGCCAGTGAACTTTCCATTCAGCTCAGGGATGACCTGGCCCAGAGCCTTGGCAGTGCCAGTAGAGACAGTACATGCAGGAATGATGTTTTGGTAGCCCCACAGTTTTCACACCACAGTTTCCCAGAGGGGCCATTCAGAGATTTTTGGGTTGCAGTGATAGCTTGAACTGTGGTCATGCACACCTCCACGATGACAAAGTTGTCATGAATGATCTTGGCCACCAGGGCCAGGCAGTTGTTGGTGCAGGGACCATTGTGGACCATCTTGAAGGAGTTGACATACTCGTCATGGTTCATGTCTTTCACAAGCATGGGAAAATCAGCAGAAGGAGCAGAGATGATGACTCTTTTGGCTCCATCCTTCAAGTGAGTTCCAGCTTTCTCCAAGGTAGTAAAGATGTCAGTGGAGTCCACAACATATTTAGCTCCAGCATCACCCCATTTAATATTGATAAGATCTGGGTCCTGAAAAATAGAGTTGGGCATCCCAATGTTGACAGTCTTCTCATTCTCTGCCTTGAAAGTGCCTTTGAACTTGCCATGGATGGAATCATTGTGAAAACATGTAGACTGAGAGTTGAAGTCACTGAATGGGTCACTGACGGTGGCAAACATCACTCTGCCAGAGTTAAAAGCAGCCGTGGTACTCAAGAGCCCAGAATGGCCAAATGTATTTACTCTGATCTTTACCACCGTGTTTCAAGAATGTGGCTGGCACTGAATGAGTAAATGTGGCTATCTGCCCAATGGGGAGGAGCAGAGAGCCCAACCAATAATTTTGTAGTTAAACATACAAGCTCAAAAATCATGAATAAAGGAAAAGACAGATGGACAAGAAGGGTGTGGTTTGCCTCAAAACAAATACTGTATGAATGCATTACTATGAACCAAATATATTGTTAACATATTGTTTGACTCAAAAAAAAAACAGCAACAAAAAATAATAACAAAAAATTCGTATGTATCCAGTACATTTAATTGAGAAATGTACGTACTTATTCATCTGTGTTTACTTTTTAGTTTTTAATTGTTTACATTTTCAATTATTGAATATACAAAATAATGTTTTAAAAAACTTCTCGAAAGAAGGAGATAGGAGGGAATAGAAGGATTGGATTTGCAAATATATTCCACTTTGTAGAAAAATTTATCATAGGGTATTTTATAAACCTGCTTTCCTGGTGATTTTAAAAGCAAGATTGACTTCAACACAAAAGGATTCACGTATACTATATTTTTTTAAAAAATTATTAAATCTGTCAATAGAAATAAAATTCCAACTCAAATACATTTTTCACTTTTCAAGAATTTCTTCCCATAATCCCTGTAATTTCTGAGTAATATTTAGGTAATCTAGGCACCTTTAAAAAAAAAAAAATATATATATATAACAAATAACATTTACGTAAACAAATGCACATATATGCATATGTATTTATATATCATTTTACGAATATTGGTATGTATTGTGAAAAATTTGATTTTTACCCACAATAAAAAAAAAAAAGACAAAAAAAAAAAAAGAATTTCTTCCTACCTTGCATGTAATTCTCTCATCCTTTCCCAATATTATCCCTTTATACTAGATTGCTCCCATGAATATTCAAATAATATCTCTCAAATTAAAATTAATAAATAAAACCTCCTAACTCTTACCAAGACCTCTCATTTCTTCTAGCAAATAGCCCATCTCTCTGTTCCTTGTATGGTAAACTCCTCACAGTGTACCTTCTACTCACTGCCCTTATTTCCCATTTCCGATTTACCCTGCAACCTACTCATTTTGGCCTTCTGTCTATACCCCTCTCCTGAAACTGTTCTTTTTGAAGCCATCAATGACAATGACAGCTATTCTTAATTAACCCTTTACCCACAATCCATACATTCAAGCTATTTGAAAGTGCTGTGGACTGTAATTTCACAATATAGCCCAAATCCCTGCAGTTTTCTCCATCTATACCACATCCACATGGTCGAAACTATCATTATCTTTTCCTTGGAGTTCCACTATCACTTATTTGTTCTCCCTTCTTCTATTCTTTTCTCAAATTTTTATGCAATGCAGTGGTCTCTTTAAAATAGTATTCAAATCATATCCTTTCCTGCTTAAAACTTCTGAGTGCCTTTATTTTGCATTTAGAATAAAATCTAAATTCCTAATCATGTTCTGTGAGGCCCTATGTGATATTGCCCCTAGCTATCTTCTGTCTTCTTACACCAAAATGCCTTCTGTTTACTATGATCTTGCCACAACAGCCTCATATCATGCCCATCTTACTTTAGGTTTCTGAACTAACTAGTCTCTCTTCGTGGAATGACTTTATTCAAATATTGCCCTGGCTACCCACCTCATATAATTCAGATCTCAACAGAAGTATCACAGTCAGAGAGGCCTTCTCCAAAGGCCAAATATTAAGTAACTCCTATTCATTGTCCCCACTCCCCCTTTATTTTAATTTTACTCTATCACTTGACCCTATCTAATATTGTTTTAGTGAAAACTGAAAGCTTATGTTTCTTGTTCATTTCTGTATTCCTGTTGCCTACAAATGTACTTTGTTTATGATGAGTTTTAATAAAAGGTGGTTGAATGTTTATTATCAAGGAAAAGAGATGTCATCTATAATATCAAAATGGTGATTTATTTCCTCTCAATCTCTATAAAATATAACATAAACTCTTGAGAGTAAGATCTATGTTCTGTTCATTTGCTCTTGTGATATTCACATTATTTTCATGCCTAGAAAATAGTAGGTTCACAATAAATATTGGTTTATAAAAACAGTTGACAACATGTTAGCTCCTCTCTGTCATCTATCTATCTATCTATCTATCTATCATCTATGTGTATCTATATAATCTATTATCTAAGTATATCTATCTAATCAAACTATTATGTATGTATCTGGTTATTTACATAAAATAAATTTTGACTCATATTACAAGAATCTCCTTTTGGAAACAGAGGGACAAGCAAAAGTGCTAAAGTTCTGAAATGTTAGTTTTGAAATTAACTAACGCAGACTCTAAATAGAGAAAATTTGAAATCACCCAGAGATCCCTTAGTTCTCCTTTTTTCCCTTCTGTTTTTTTTCTTCTCTCCAACTTTTCTTTTTGAATGGGAATAGACATTGTGCAGCTTGTTATTCTAATTTACATTTGCTTTTAATATTCTACTTGCAATACTAATCTCAGCTACCCTTAAATGCCTTCTTAAATGTTTTTTTTGTAGAGGGAATTGTGTAAACCTCATCCAATATAGCTACTACCCTTTTACTTAAAATCTCTAATAGTTCACTCACTTAGATCAGAGCTGGCAAATAAATGACTTGGGTGATTCTATTTTTTACACCCGTGTCCATAACAGACATTGCTAACCATTTTTGTCATTATTCTTTTTGTTGCTAATGTTTGAAGTAGTTTTATATGTTTTTCAACATGGGGTCCCCATCAACCTATTTAGCAATTGGATTGTTGTCTACACAAGCTACAAATTGTGGTTATCCTCCTGAGTTACCTTAATTCAGTTATGCATTTTTTAAAATCAAGGCTTTATGAAGCACAATAATTCAAATTTCTTCTCATTTTTGTTTTTTTTTCTCCAGCAACTTGTATGAATTAGCATTGGGAAAATATGACTTTACAAAGCTCATGACTATTTCAGAACTGATCAGTAAGTAGCCATTTCATCCCATAATCCCCTCTTTCTCCACAAAAAAAGTTGGTAATTGATAGTTTTTGTTCCTCTCAAAATTGTTCAATGAGAGCATGATGTCATGGAATGAGCAAACATTGCAATTTGCAGAGTATTTTTAAATGGCATATTATTTTGAATCTTTGTTTCTTCATCCTTAAATAGCATTTGGGTTAAATTGTAATAATTGTGATTCTTCCTATATTTAAATTCACTTTTTTTTTTTTTTTAGGTTTCAGCTTTATCCCAGACACCAGCACCTTAAAACTATGCATGAAATAAGTACTTAGTGCTCCAAATTTATTGTTTTTCTTCCTGTCCTTTTCTGCCATTATTGTATTTCTAGAATTTTCTTTCCACTACATGTACCAAATGTATTCCCATACTTTATAAATACATTTAACTTAGAGTACTTTCCATTTATTAATAATTTCCCCTCTTTCCTTATCCTCTACCATCAAAGCTTACCTGCTCTTGGCCTTTAAAAGAAGCCTTGAAAAAATTTAATAACTATTTCTACACACTATTGTTGCAACCTAGTTAAAAAACTATTTGGATGGGCATTTGGATTTTCAAGATTACTCCCTTCTCAAATATGAACTCCTTACAATAATTTATTTTTTTCTTGGTTATAACAAGATTGGTTTCTAGATAGCAAGAAATTTGTCTTTTGTGGCCTTTCTCTAAGCCAAAATCAGCATATAAATGCATTACCTTCCCCACAGCATGAGCCATGACTCCCAGGGATAAGCCTCCCTGGCACTGAGGGATTACTACTAAGCATCAACTAGCAATGCAACTGGAAAGGGACATTGACCAAAAGGGGAAAGGGGAAAGAGAAATTTGTCTTTTTAAACTGTGTGTTGTCAATACCTGAATTGAAGCCTGATTTTTCTCTTTCTGGACTGTGAGGATAAAGGGGCAGATGCACAGGTTTCAGAGTGGTTTACATCCAGCTCCCTTATTTCAGAGTGACTGATGAGCAAGTAGGAGTGCAGAAAACTTTGCACCAACCGGAAGACCCCAGGATAATCCCTAGTGGGTTGTGTCCCTAAGCAATGCAAATCAGTAAAGACTGCTTAACATAATCTCATTTGAATGGAAGCCACATTGCTAAACTCTTTCAAATAGTCCTTGGGTTATCATTAAAAGAATATTTTAAAACAATATTTTAATAGTTTATTTTTTCATAAATGAAGAGGAAAATGTAATATCCCATTTGTGCCCCATCCTCCAAAGCAAGAGTGGAGACCAGGGTGATTGCCCATTTGTCAGACCCAAAGGATGGGCCTGGAACTGTATATATAAAACATTATACTAGAAGAGGAAAGATTATGAAGATATAAATCTATTTGCTTCTGCACAACCATTTTCATTTCCTAGAATTCAAAAAAACAATACCTTAATCCAATGTACTCTGCTTTGAATAGAAATTTAAGACCATGATAGTAGGTTGGGGAGGAAAGATTTTGACAAGGAAGCTTTCTTAAAAATCCCTAAACCTGTATCAACATTGCCAGACAGTGGATAAATATCTTCCATTACCTATGAGTGACGCAAGTGAGTCTCCCTTTGAGCTTCCCCTGCTCAAGTTAAGACTGCTAGTTAAGACTGCTTTCTTAACTACGTATTTCCTGTTCTCTTCCCTTTGGGGAAGGGTTATCTTGTCTTCCCACTTCCTGAGCTTCCTAACTCCAGTCTTCATCTCTCACACATGCCAGCAAACACAGGGAAGGCTGTGAAATAAAAATGTATATTTTGATTAAGACATTCACATAGGCTTTTTGTCTTTCCCAGGTCTTTATATATTTTAAAAGTGTTTTATAGTTAATTCTGAGAACATAAGTTTTGCCATGATTAAAACTGCTTTAGAAAATGAGAAGAGAGATCAAGAAATTGGGCCAGAGACCAGATAAAAGAGGAAAATCTATTTCTTAAAACAGAAACTATTAATTTTATAGTAAGAAGCTGACTTTGAAAAGTAAAGATGAACCTTTCTTCTTTTCTTTCTTTCCCCCTTTTAAAATTCTGTCTTTCTTGGTATTCCCTCTGCTATGGTTTAATTCAAGTCTTAACCAAGGTCCAACATAGTAACAGCAGTAGATTTCAAACTTAGCTCTACCTTATCATTTCAATTGTGGTCAGATGGCCTTTTCAAAAGAGGAGTCCATGGTGAGCATTGCTGGGAAAGTCATGGGTACAACTAGTGACCATCTCCCAGCCCTTGCCCACCCTTTACCCCCCACCCATTTGCTATTACGTGCAGATGTTTCAAAATGTTGCCATTCTATAGCAGAGAAAATGTTAGTTCTAAGGGAACTGCCTGACTATACCTTAAACCCCAAATGGAAAGAAAAAAAAAAAACAGTCCCAATTTCTTATGAAGGCAGGAACTCTCAGTGGCAGGGCTCCCTCCCCCTGAGTTGTATAAATACCCTACCCTTGGGCAGCACAGACTTGTCTCTCATTTCCAATGTGAATTAAGGCAGGTGGAGCTGCCATTCACAGATGCTGACCCAAGCAATTGTGCTCCCTGGGAGATCAGCCATGATAGGATATGTTTCCATGCTCTTTTGGACCATTTTTTGTTGTGTAACTAATAAAGGAGTCACTTGATGAAAGTAAGTAGAAAGTCAATTCACTCTATAGGAACTCAGGAATTATGGGATATTTAAAAATTAAGTCACTAGACTTCTTGAAGTCCTTCAGTGCCCTCCTATTACCTTCAGGATAAGATGTATATCATTTAGAACTACACCTGAGACTGAGAATTGCCCCGGCAATTTCTTATCCTGACCCACCTACTAGCACTTCACCAAGCAAACCCAAGTTTCCAAAAGGAACCAAAGCTCCCATGGCTGTAGCTCAAAAGCATGAGTGAATATAATGTTTTTAAAAGATCAATAGGAGGGAATATGAGAATATCTGAAGACAGTAGCAAATCCTGAAACAAGAAACTGTTTCCCACACAAAGATAAATCAGAATGAATTTCTCAAAGAAGATGATGTACTCTGAAGAAAACAAATCACCAGCTAGGACACACGGTTTCTAATAATCAGATTTACACTTGTCATAATATGAGAATGAGGTGATATGTCTTCTGCTCCACCAGAATAATTTAACAATAAAGTTTTAAATAATCTAAATGTACATGGATTATCCTGGATCAACATCTCAATGATTCAGTTAGAGTGTAATAAATGCAAAAACTATTAGCGCTAATGGTACATTTAGAGACAACATTGGTGACCATTATGAATAATAAAAAGTTTGAAAAAATGATGTTGTAGAATCACAATCACTTTACATCTCAAACAAAAAATGATTGTAATTGACTTCACTGCTTCCTTGAAATAGCTTTTTAAAAAGAATTTCACAATAATCCTTTTTTTATGTTCAAAGAAGCTTTAGATTACATAAATGTTACATAAAAAATATAGAGGATTCCCATATACCCCACCTCTTCCCCCTCCCACACTTTCCCACATTAACAATATCTTTCATTAGTGTGGTACATATGTTACAATTGATGAACACATATTGAAGCATTGCTACTAACCATGGACCATAGTTTATATTATAGTTTACACTCTGCCCCACACAATTTTATAGGTTATGACAAAATGTATAATGGCCTGTATCTGTCATTGCAATGTCATGCAGGACAATTCCAATGTCCCAGAAAAGCCCCATGATGCACCTATTCTTCCCTCTTTCTCCTCTCACAACCTCTGTGGTATATACATACAATGGAACAATACTCAGCTGTAAGAAGGAATGCAGTATTAACACACATGGTAACATGGATGAAGTAGCTTCTTTAATACAGACAGCAGGTTAGTACAATTAATATTGAAATTTATGTCGCTGCTTCTGAGAATATAGACACATATAAAAAAAATTACAAAAATATTCTCCCAACTAAAGTAGTAGCCACACAGACAAGAGTAAAGATCATGATAAATGACTCATTAAATAATTAAATTTGTATCATCTAAAATCATTGAGCAAAAGATGATATACTATATTTATTAAACATGTACGTATATACATAATTTTTAAATATGTTCATCATTTGACTCTGATATTAAACCTTTATTATAAGTGCTATTGCCACTGTATTACAGAGAAAGAAATTAAGAATGATAGAGCTTAAATAACCTTTCAAAGAAACATTGCTGGTGAGCAAAAAGACTTGAACTCAAGTCAAGAATTGCTATCCCTAATCCCAAAATGCAGATAATAATAAATACCTTATCGAGTTTCTGTGACTCTTAAATGAGATAGTTGATTAAAACTGTGAATCACAATATTCACTTCACATTAGATGTTAAAAGAAAAGATCCTTTCTACCTAGTTACAAGGGTGTTTCAGCAGACCAAGTGTTATCAGAATAATAATCCTGGCAAATATCATACATGTGATAGATTTTTACTTAAATTCTCTTAGCTTGGAGTTATAGCTTTCAGTGGCTCTCAGGGCTGTATCAGAAACTAGCAAGTTGCTAGTGGGACTTGTGAAGAATTGAGAAGTACATACCACAAGTACAAGCATTCAGTTAAAAACAAAACAAAGCATCCAGCTGTTCAAGCAAACAATCATGCACTGACATAGCTGAACCTGAGGGCCAACTGTTTGTGAACTTGACCCACTTGCTCAGAGCAAAGGCAGAGGTCCAGTTAACTCAGTCTAGAATTCAGAATCGGCGAGCTATATTCTTATCTCTTTCAACCTAAAAGTTAACCCGATATGGTGCAGACAGATGGTTACAAAAATGTCCATAACCTATGGCACATGGCCATATTTTCCTTGTTTCCTGGTGCTTAGCATCTCTCAAGCAAGACTGATGGATCAAAAATAACAGCTGACTTATGATGAGACCATAATTATCCTACTTGGGATATGTGAGGGCTAATTTTGTGTTTCATATTGGCTACATTATTGTGTCCAAATTTTTGGTGACTCTCTGGCCTTCATGTTGCTGTGGAGGTCTTTTGTTGATAGAATTAGCATTGACAATCAGTTTACTTTAGGTAAAGCCTCGTCTTGATAATGAGGTTGGGCCTCAACCTATCAGTTGGAGGCCATAAGAGCAAAGAACTGAGGATTTCAGAGAGGAGAAGATATTCTGACTCAAGACTTCACCACCATCCTCCCTTGGAATTTCCAGTCTACCAGCCTTCCCTATGGATTTTGGACTCCAAACTCCAACATCACTCTTGTCAAAATTTCCAGTCTGTCAACTTGCCCAATGGATCTTTGATTTCCAAGCCCCACAATCACATGGGCCAATCCCTTAAAATAAATCTTTTTATTTATATATATCTTGTTTATTATTTTTTCTTTGGAGAATCCTGACTGATATGGGAATCAATCATTTTCTCTCCTTTGAAAATTTGGACTAAGATGCAGAGACTGAACTTGGCCTTTTGTAAGCATTTAAGGAGAATGATAGTGTAGAGTTTGGACTTGAGTTGAAATAAGGACATTCCAACTTCACAAGAAAGCTGAATAGGGGAGTGGATATAGCTCAAGTGGTTGAGTGCCTGCTTCCCATGTACAAGGTCCTGGATTCAATCTCTCGTACCTCCTAAAAAAAAGCTGAATATATGGGAAAGCAAGAACTGCAAGTAAACAGAAGGAGGTGACTGAGAGAGAGATGGGAAGAAGGGAGAAGACTAAGAGAGAGAGAGAGATCACACAGACTCTCAGAGTTGCAGAGATAACTCTGGGTCCAACCTTCCTGATGCTGATTTCTTTGCAGTCCAGTAGTACGGTAGCTCCAATATTACATTTACATGAGACATCTGCAACTTTGTAACACATCACTGATTTTATGTGAATGTATTTGTGTCTGTTTAAGGACATTGGAAACTTAAGATTTTTGGTAAAGCAAACACTAGTGAGTCTTCCATTATTGGCATTTTCCCCATAATTTCCTCTTTAAAAATATATAAGTCCCCTCTTCTCAGGAATTTGCATCATATCTATGTCTATACTTGGGATATTTTTCCATCTTATAAACTTGTCAATTTCTGATGCAATATTGAGTTATGAAATTGATGATTAGTGGGTAGGATATAAAGATTACCTCTAGGGAGTCAAAAGTCTCCAGAGATATATAATTACTTTCTAAAAGCACTGCCACCCTTGAGCAATGTAATGCTATTGCAGCTTTATTACAATATCAATGGAATGGAAAAATACTTTTTAAAATTACATAAGCATATTAACATGTGACTGGAAAGATTGTTTAGACTAGAACTAGAGTTAATATTTAGCTTTATCATATTGAATATACCTCTGAGATAGTCAAATGATAACATTAGGTAAACAGTTATATAGATGAATTCAGTGTTTTGGAGAGAGATCATGTGTGGAAGCATACATTTGGCAGCATTAGCTAGATAATATTTTTAACTTGATTATGCGGGTCCACCTAAGGAGTAAACAGATATTAGTAACATATAATCCTGGTTGTACTTTAAAATCACCTGGGGAACTTTTAAAAAATACAATAGTGATATATGGCAATTCAGACTAAATTTCCTGGTGACAAGAGCTAGAAAATCTAGGAAAAATATTTCTTTTAAAATCTGAAATTATCAAAGTTACAAAAGCACTGAGAAATTACTGGGGCAAGGTCTGGAAAAAATAAAAAGTTCCAAAGGGAAGAGCCCATCTTCTGGGGCCATTATTCACAATATCTGCCAGTTCCCAAAGATGTGCAGGCATACATTTTTTTAAAAAAATTATGCTTCACTTTATTGTGTTTTGCAGGTATTATGTATTTTACAAATTGAAGATTTGTGGCAACCCTGTGTCAAGCAAGTCTATCAGCACCATTTTTTTTTTCAGCAGCGTGTGCTCACTTCAAGTCCCTGTGTCACATTTTATTTAAGGTATATACATTGCTTTTTTAAGATATAATGCTATCTCACACTTAATAGACTATAGTATAGTGTAAACATAACTTTTATTTGTACTGGGATATAAAAGTTCATGTGACTTGCTTTATTGTAACATTCGCTTTATTGCGACGGTCTGGAACTGAATCTGCAGCATCTCTGAGCTGTGCATGCAGTTGAGAACTGAGAAGCTGAATAGTTCTCAGATACTAATGGGCTGGAAGACAAAAACTGGAGTTTGGAGGCCACCAAGATGAGAAAGGGAGTAGTTAAATCCCCCAGGCTTTAGTACAGAACCACAAAGTATTGTACCCTAGGCATGAGGGTGAATCAGAAATAACACTCTTCACAAACAGACCAAAGCTTAGTTTTGAATAATCCAACTACTGATTGCATTCTGATAATCCATGATTACTTGCTTTTAGCCAATTACCAGAAGCAAGTCTATTGAATCTGTAGTAAAATTATATCAATTTATTCTTCAAGTTATCTATGTATTTTAAAAGTAATATTAAGTCATTAATCAAAAATACCCACCTTATAAAAGGACAAGAAAATCTGATTTAAAATAAAAAAGAAACATAGGATATAAGCACAGAATCTCAGGGCAACCAGATAATGGATATATTGGACATAGACTTTAAAACAACTATGCCTAATAAATTTAGGGGAAGGATTGTCACAGGCTTTAGTCTATGGGTCAAGTCCAGCCCATAGCCTGTAGTTTTATGGCTCATGATTTAAGACTACTTTAAAGAAAAACATATTTATATGGTTATAAATACAAGGAAGCAAGCAAGTAAATAAACAATAACAACAACAACACCAGGAAAAGTATGGGACAGGGAACATATATAGCCCCCAAA
The DNA here is from genome assembly GCA_029593785.1 of Cabassous unicinctus. NCBI lineage: Eukaryota > Metazoa > Chordata > Mammalia > Cingulata > Chlamyphoridae > Cabassous > Cabassous unicinctus. Next base: position 27,664 of record JAQZBX010004376.1, on the reverse strand, counting down.
TTCTAAAATATTTATCATTTGGCCCTTTGCAGAAAAAAAATTGTTAACCCCTGCCCTAGGAAATAAAATGAATGATTGAGAATTTCAGCAGCAAACTGGAAACTCCTTAAAGAGAAGAAGCAAGTAGAAATTCAGAACTTAATATCCAATATCTCTAATTAAGTACTTAGTGCATGGGTTTAGAAGAAGATGATTCATTGATTAAGAGAGACTAAGTAAACAGGATGATAGGTCAGAAAAGGATAAAGTGTAGAAAGACAAAAGAATGAAATATGAGGAAAAGAGAATTTACCTATGTGATAAACATGGATAATTGAGTTAAGTGCTCTATATTATTTTTAAATGGGGTACTAATTGGGGATTGGATAGGATGCTACCAGAAGAAATGTTGAAAGAGATAATAGATTTTTTTTTCCCTAAAACTGATGAAGATATTCAACCATATGTTTAAGAATTCCTACAAACACATAGAAAACCACATGCAGGCACAATATCATAGGAGTACTGAGAAAGAGAAGCAAAAATAAATTTTTAAAAATAGTCTTTTTAAAAAGAGAAAGTGGAAAAAGACATTTTCAGAAACACAGTAAGGCTGACTACTGACTTCTCTATGAAACAATGGAAGACGAAGCATTGGAATGATGTCTTCAAAGGGTGGGATGAAGTGGGAACCTGAGCATTTAGAATACTTTATACAATACACATTTTCCTCAGAAGTGAAGGTAAAAGACAAATATTTTAGATAAACAAAAACTGAGAGAATTTATCCTAACTAGATCTATACTTAAGAAAATGCTAAAGGGTATTCTTCAGATATAAGGGAAATGATCCCAAATGCTAGCTAAAAGATTATTAACAAACAAAGAAATTAAAGTAGATATTGACTGCATAAAACAATAAGAATGAAAATATCTTGTGAAGTTCAAAAAATATATGTAATTAAAATATACACACCTAGAGCATTCATATTGTGGGTGGCACTCCAATGGAGACAAATGCTTATAAAATCATTGCATTAACTGGGAAAAGGTAAATTTTTAATTATATTAGATGATAATATTTTAAGCATTCATGTTATAATTTGTAGTAGACTTAAAAGAATAGCAGCAGAATATATAACTATCAAACTTACAGAGGAAATTAGAAAAATAAATGTAGTTATTTCAAATTAGGCAGGGGAGAAGATAAAAAGCAATATAGAACATTGGTTTAAGTGGGCACTCACCAGCTCTCTCACAGCGAGTGGCTGAGAAGGGGCAAGATCCTGCCTGAGTAAGCTGTCCTGGGAACCCATGGAGAAGGAGGCTTCAGGGCATCGATCTGTAGGGAACTGGCCAAAGAGATAAACAGCCCAAGGGAAAAACCATGCTACTGTCTTATTTCTTGTTTGCTGTGTTTCCCCTTTCCTTTGTTTCTCCTTTTTTTGTATAACAATTTTGGCTACCCATACTCTTTCTGTTCCTTTCTTCATCTTCCTATCTTCTGCTTATTGTTTTTGTTCTTACATTCTACCTCTCTTTGTTTAGTCTTCAAATTTTTTTGTTTTCATTTCTATCTCTTCTATTCTCTGTTTTTTCTCTTTTTAAAACTTTTTTTCTTATTGTCTTTTCTTTTCTCTTTCCCTCTATTCTTAACACTCTGGCCTTTTAATTCATTCTAGATATTTTTCTCTATTTGGGTTTTCATTTCATTTTTTGTACCCCACTTTATTATTCTTATTCCTCTACACTTCTTACATGAGTTAATTATTCATTTTCTTACATCTTAGACAGTTCCTCTTGTAATTTTCACTATTATTATTACTATTATCTTTTCTCTCTTCTTACCTCTTTCCCTTTTTCTGGCCCTAATCATTTTCTTTCAAGGGAACATAGACAGCACAGAAATAGAATAAGAGGAACAAAGTGTCAAACAGAAAACTTACCACACATACAAAAACAGCAACTAAATAAAACCCTGGAGTAGAGAGAGAAACTAATCAACGGAATAAACCCATCAACCTAAAGAGATGCCTAAACACCAACAAAAAAAATTATAAACTGTACTAAGAAGCAGGAATACATGGGTCAGTACAATGAACAAACTAAAAACCAGGAGGAGATGCAGACCATGGAACAACTAATCAGAGCTGCCCAAAGAAATATTATGAACCAATTTAATGAAGTGAAGGAAGAGATTAAGGATATTAAGAAGACACTGAGGGAACATACTGAGGAAATTATAAACATACATAAAAAGATAACAGATATGATGTTGATGAAAAGCACAATCCAAGAAATCAAAAATACACTGGAGCACATAACAGCATATGTGAACATGCAGAGGAAGGAATTAGTGATGTGGAAGACAGTACATCTGAAATCAAACAGATAGTTGAACAGATAGATAAAAAGATAGAAAAATCCAGCAGGGACTTAGGGATCTGAATGACAGCACAAAACACGCAAACATATGCATTACAGGCATCTCAGAGGGAGAAGAGAAGGGAAAGGGGACAGAAGGAGTATTGGAAGAAATAATAGCAAAAACTTCCCAACCCTATTGAGGGAGATGGATGTACATGTCCAGGAAGCACAGCACACCCCAAACAGTATAAATCCCAACAGGCCTACTCCAAGACATATACTTGTCAAATTGTCCAATGCTCAAGACAAAGAGAAAATACTGAAAGCAGCAAGAAAAAGAGAACCATCACATAAAAGGGAAGCTCAATAAGATTAAATCCTGACCTCTCATCTGAAACCATGGAGGCCAAGAAGGCAGTGGTATGACATCGTTAAGGTGCTAAAAGAAAACAACTTCCAGCCAAGAATTCTCTATCCAGCAAAGCTGGCATTCAAAAATGATGGAATATTCAAAATATTCACAGATAAACAGAAATTAAGAGAGTATGCCAATAAGAAAGCTGCCCTTCAAGAAATACTAAAGGGAGTGCTGCAGGTTGAAAGGGAAAAACAGGAGAGAGACAGTTGGAGGAGAGTGTAAAAAAAATAAAAAAATAAAAAATAAAAACAACATATGATATAGAGAAACCCAAAGAAAATATGAGTAATGTAAGTAATTCCTTGATAGTAATAACACTGAATGTTAATGGATTAAATTTATGAGTCAAGAGACACAGATTGACAGAATGGATAAAGAAATATGACCCAACTATATGCTGCCTACAGGAAACCCACCTTAGAACCAGGGATTCAACGAGGCTGAAAGTGAATGGCTGGAAAACAATTTTACAAGCAAACAACAACCAAAAAGGGCAAGAGTAGCTATACCAATATTGGACAAAATAGACTTGAAATGCAAACCTGTTTTAAGAGAAAAAGATGGACAATATATATTAGTAAAAGTGGTAATCTTTCAAGAAGAAACAACAATCATAAAAATTTATGCAACTAACCAGGGTGCCCCAAAATACATGAGGCAGACACTGAAAATCTATCAATAAGTGGAGAAATAGATGCCTCTACAATTATAGTGGGGACTTTAATACACAATTATCAACATTATACAGAACATCTTGACAGAAAATCAATGAAGAAACAAAGGCTTTGAATAATACATTAGAGGATTGGGACCTAATAGACATATACAGAACACTACACCCACATAAACTGGTATAAACTTTCCTCTTGAGTGCATGGATCATTCTCCAAGATAGAGCATATACTAGGACACAGAACAACTCTCAATGAATTCAGAAAGATTGAAATTATATAAAGTAATTTCTCTGACCACAATGGAATGAAGCTCAAAGTTAGTAAGTGCCAGAGTACCAGATTAGGCGCAAAGATATGGAAGTTAAACAACACACTCTTAGACAAACAGTGGGTCAAGGAGGACATTGCAAAAGAAATCAGTAACTACCTTGAAATGAATGAAAATGACAACACAATATATCAAAGCCTATGGGTTGCAGCAAAAGCTGTACTGAGAGAGAAATTCATAGCCATAAACCCATATATCAAAAAAGAAGAAAGAGCTAAAATCAAAGACCTAACTGCACTCCTAGAGGAATTAGAAAAAGAACAACAAACTAACCCCAGAGGAAGCAGAAAGATGGAAATAACAAAGATTAGAGCAGAACAAAATGAAATAGAAAATAAAAAAGCACTACAAAAATATAAACAAAGCCAAAATCTGTTTCTTCAAGAAGATCAATAAAATTGACAAACCCTTAGCTAAAGTAACAAAGAAAAAAAAGAGAAGATGCAAATATACAAAATAAGAAAAAAGGAAGGGGATATCACCACTGACCCCACAGAAATAAAAAGTATCATAGGAGGGTACTTTGAAATATTATATGCCAACAAGGATAATTTTGAGGAAATGGACAAATTCTTAGAAACACACAAGCAGCCTACATTAATGAAAGAAGAAATTGATGAACTCAGCAGACCACTCACAAATAACGAGATAGAATGAGTCATGAAAAACCTCCCAACTAAGAAGAGTCCAGGACCAGACATCTTCACAGGTGAATTATACCAAACTTTCTGGAAAGAACTAAGACCAATCTTGCCTAAACTCTTCCAAAAAATAGAAGTAGAAGGAACTTAGTCTAACTCATTCTATGATGCCAACATTACCCTAATATCAAAGCCAAACAAAGATGCCACAAGAAAGGAACACTATAGACCGATATCTATAATGAATCTAGATGCTAAAATCCTCAAAAAAAAAAACAAAACAAAAATACTTGCTAATCATATTCAACAACACACTAAATGAATTATACACCATGACAAATTGGGTTTCATCCTGGGTATGCAAGGATGTTTCAACATAAGAAAATCAATCAATGTAGTACACCACATAAACAGATCAAAAGAAAAAAAACACATGATCATCTCTATAGATGCAGAAAAAGCATTCAACAAAATACTGCACCCTTTCGTGATAAAAATACTGCAAATGTTGGGAATAGAAGGAAATTTACTCAACATGATAAAGGGTATATATGAAAAACCCAGAGCTAACAACATATACAATGATGAAATCCTAAAATCTTTCCCTCTAATATCAGAAACAAGAAAAGGATGCCCACTATCCCCACTCCTATTTAACATTTTGTTAGAAGTACTTGCTCAAGAACTTAGGTAAGAAAAAGATATAAAAGGATCCCAAATTGGAATGGAAGAAGCCAAAATTCACTATTTACAGATGACATGATCCTATACATAGAAAGCCCTGAGAAATCTATAACAAAGTTTCTAGAGCTTATAAATGAGCTCAGTAAAGCTGCAAGTTATAAGATAAATGCACAAAAAACCAGCAGCATTTCTGTACACCAATAATGAGCAATCTGAGGAGGAACTCAAAAAAGAATCCCATTTACAATAGCAACTAAAAGAATCAAATATGTAGGAATAAATTCAAAGATATAAATGACTTATACACAGAATATTACACAACACAGTTAAAGGAAATAAAAAAAAATGGAAGAATATTTCCTGCTCATGGATGGGAACCCTAGAAATCATTAAGATGTCTATCCTACCCAAACCAATCTACAGATTTAATGCAATTCCAATAAAACTTAACAGCATTTTTAACTGAATTGGAAAAACTAACTATGAAATTCATTTGGAAGGGCAAGAGGCCCTGAATAGCCAAAGACATATTGAAAAAGAAAAATGAAATCAGAGGAATCACACTACCTGTCTTTAAAACATGCTCCAAAGCTACAGTGGTCAAAACTGCATGGTATTGGCACAAGAATAGACATACCAACCAATGGAACAGAATTGAAAGTTGTGATATAGATCCTTGCATACACAGTCATCTGATATTCAACAAGGCCACCAAGCCCACTCAATCAGGAGAGAATGGCCTCTTCAACAAATGGTGCTTGGAGAACTGGATATCCATATCCAAAAGAATGAGGGAGGAACACCATCTCACACCTTCACAAAACTCACTTCAAGGTGGATCAAAGATCTAAATATAAGAGCAAAGACCATAAAGACCTTGGAAGATAATGTAGGGAAGCATCTACAGGACCTTGTAATAGGAAATGGCTTCATGAACTTCACACCCAAAGCATGAGCAGCGAGCGAATGAATAGATAAATGGGACCTCCCCAAAGTAAAAACTTTTGCACATAAAATGAGTTTGTCAAGAATATGAAAAGACAGCCTACCCAATTGGAGAATATATTGGGTAACCATATATCTGATAGGAGCCTAATATCCAGCATATATAAAAAAATCCTACACCTTGAAAATAAAAAGACAAACAACCCGTTTAAAAAATGGGCAAGTGATTTGAACAGGCGCTTCTCCAAAGAAGAAATACAAATGGCTAAAAAGTACATGAAAAGATGCTCAACATCACTAGCTATTAGGGAAATGCAAATCAAAACTACAAAAATATATCATCTTACACCCATTAGACTGGCGGCCATTAAAAAAACAGAGGACTATAAATGTTGGAGAGCATGTGGAGGAATGGGAACACTCATCCACTGCCAGTGGGAATGTAGAATGGTCCGGCCATTGAGGAGGATAGTTTGTTGGTTCCTCAAAAAACTAACTATAGATTTGCCATATCACCCAGCAATTCCACTGCTAGGTATATACCCAGAAGAATTGAAAGCAAGGACATGAACAGATATATGCACACCAACGTTCATAGTGACATTATTCACAATTGCCAAAAGTTGAAATCAACCCAAATGCCCATCAACAGAAGAATGGATAAACAAAATGTGTTATATACAAACAATGGAATATTACTCAGCTGTAAGAAGGAATACAGTACTAACACATGGGATAACTGGATGAGTCTTGAGGACCTCATGTTGAGTGAAGCAAGTCAGGCATTGAAGGACAAATATTACATGACCTTTCTGATATGAATTAAGCAAATCCAGCAGACTCAGAGAGCTAAAGTCTGGAAGACAGGTATACAGGAAATAGAAAGGGAGTAGAAGGTTGTGAGCCAGTGCTCATAAGGGGGAAATATATGATAAGGTAGAATTGAGTAGTTGTGCAGTGAAGGGATATGACAGGGGTGTCATGATGCTATTGTGTTGGGTGGTGCAAGTTTGGCGGGGGTGTAGAGTGGGGAAGTTAGATTGGATGGTCCATGGAACTGGGAGGAGGGTTGGGGGAAGGAGCAGGTGAACACTGGGGATTGGTGGATATGTGGTTGAAACTACAATGTTGGGAAATCTCTTCTAGCAATATGACAAGGAAGGGATACTGGTAGGGTGTTGGATAAGGGGGCATTCAGGACAGGGTGCACCTGGGCGAGTCTTCTAGAGAATGTGTGAGGGATCATTGTCATGGCGTGTTGTATTACTGGGTGGAGTCCCACGTAATGAGAGGGAAGAGTTGGACTCCCATCCTGGTGAGGCCTGATATGTTCTCATACAGAAGGGTGGGGTGGGTGTCTCTTGAGAGCATGGGCAGTTCCTAATAAGGGAGGGCAGACCAGTGTGTCAAGCCCTGTGCTGTTGCAAGTAACTATGAATATTGTCCTTCAAGGAGTGAAGCCTGGTGGTCACTGTGGGTCCTGAGGGGAGGGTGAGGGAGGAATAGAATAGATGGAAGAGGGGGTATTTAGGGGACAATGGAAGTGTTCTAGGTGATCTTGCAATGATGGATACAGGGCATGTTAAATTTCATCAAAAATTTATAAAAGTGTATGGTCTAAAATGTAAACCATAATGTAAACAATTGACCATGGTTAGTAGCTATGTTTCAATATTTGTACATCAGTTGCAACAAATGTACCATCCACATATAAAAAAGTTATTAATATGGGAAGGAGGAAAAGGGAAAGGATGTTGGGTATATGGGAGTCCCTATATTCTGTATGTGACTTTACTGCAACCTAAAACTTCTTTGAAGACATAGTGAAGAAAAGTAAGATACTGAGGAAGAAATGGAAGAAAATATCACTGTACACACAGGACAGCAGATATCACAGTGAAGAAAGGAAAAACATAAAAAAATTTTTAAAAAATATTTTTCAATATCTTATTTTTTAAATTTTATTTTTTCTAAATTATTATGTATTTTATTTCTTATGTTTAAACCTATCATTTTTTTCATTTTCCTATTAATTGTAATTGGCGATATTCTTGGCTTCATTTCTGAATAAGTTTTGTGTCATAGAAGGGTTACAACATTGGCAGGGGAGGATCATTGGTGTGCGGTGTCAGTGGTGGGGGATACATGGGAGGAAGTTCACCTGGGCATACATATAAGGTATATAAATGTGTTCAAAAGTTCATGGGGCATTGTCACAATGGGTGGAGTTTCACATAATAACCGAAAGAATATTGAATTCCCATCCTGGGGAGCTCTGCCACATTCTCTAATGGAACAGCAAAAATCCCCCAAGTACAGGGGCAATGATTAGTGAAGAAGGATGGTCCATTGATAGGCCCTTAATATTGATGACTATGCTTATGAGCCGTTTCTCTTGAAATCACAACTTAGACTAGTGTTGTAGGGTGCCTAACAGTTACCACCTGAGAGCCTCTGTGTTGTTCAAATGTGACCTCTCTCTAAGCCAAACTCAGTATATAAATTCATTACCTTCCCCCCAGCATGGGACATGACTCCTGGGGATGAGCCTCCCTAGCCCCACGGGATTACTACCAAGCACCAATTAGCAATGCAACTGGGAAAAAAAACCTTGAATTAAAGGGGGAAAAGGTATAGACAAATGAGTTTATATGGCTAAGTGACTTCAAAGTGAGTCAGGAGGTCATTCCAGAAGTAATGTTTATGCATGTCTCAGCAGAATCTCATAGACTGCCAAAGAAGATAGTACCCCAAATAGTGGGTTTCCTGAGGGTTCTGGAGACACCCAGGTCCTATGGTCAGGGCAGATAGCTCAGGAGTTTGGTGCCTTGCCAGTGGGTCCTACTTTGGAGTTTGTGCTTCTGAGTGTGACAGAGTTAGACTCAGTTGTGACTTCTCTACACATGCCTCTTCTGTCCCTTCTATTTTAACCTATAGCTGGTGCTGGAGTTGGTAGGTGTACGTCCAAGAAACTTGAATCTTTGGGCTATCCATGTACCAGCTGAGCCCTGAGCCTGAGCAGAGTTGCAACACCTAATCTCCATTACACTGGACTCACCCAGGACAACTAACAAGGAGGTGAGGATGGACAGCCACCATACACAGGAACTGAGAAAATCTACAACTGCAAGCAACAGAGTCCCATCCATCAGCCATATGGCATTGAAACCCCCTCTCAATTAGAGATGGAATGGGCATCACCATCCCAGAATCCTCAGGATTGGGGAATAAATTATGGACTAGAGTGGACTTACTGGTATTCTACTACATACTTATTGTGATTCTAGCAATGGAAGAAATTATATCATTGATGTGGAGACAGTAGCCACTGGAGGTGCTGAAGGCAGGGAGAGGGAAAAAGAAGTGTAATATGGTGGCATTTTCGGGACTTGGAATTGTCCTGAATAACATTGCAAAGGCAGATACAGGCCATTATATATCCTGCCAAAACCTACAGAATTGAGTGGGAGAAATTGTAAACTATAATGTAAACTATAATCCATGCTTAGTGGTTATGCTCCAAAATGTGTTCATCAATTGCAGTGAATGTACCACACTAATGAAAGAAGTTGTTAATGTGGGGAAAAGTGGGAGGTGTGGGGAGTGGGGCATATGGGAATACCTTATATATTTTTTATGTAGCAATTTTTTTTGTCATCTATCTTTAAAACAATAAAAAATATATTTAAAAAAAGCAACATAGGAAATGGGGAACAAGTAGAAAGAGAAAAATAAACACAAAGATATTAGTAATTACATTAAATATAAATGGACCTTGTTGGAGAGAAGGATTTTTAATGTAAATATAATCATAAATCATAAAGAAAACATTGAAAATTTCAAATTAATTAAAATGTTTAAACTGTTATTCCTCAAAAGACAAAAATGAAATGACACATCACAGAATAGTAATAATTATGATCAACACACAATAAAAGATTTTTCCCAGAATATGTTAAGAACTCCTAAAATCTAATAATAGAAAGATAAGCAACCCAAAAGAATAAGGGACAAAGGATATAACCATGCGATTCACAAAAACAGAAGCACAAGTTATCAATGAATATATATATTTTAAAAATTTAGACAAAGTAATCATTTGAAAAATTAAACATAAACCATAAAAAGATAACATTTAAGATAATTCTTATGGCAGAAATATTCTATTTGTTCACCAGATTGTGTTCTTTTACCTTTTGGGCCCACAGCTAGTTTACATTTATTAGCTACATTTGCAGGTAAATGTACCATAAAAATGAATTCCAAACAGTGGAATGTGGATGGAAATGATGCACACCAGTTCTAGGCAGGTCCATACACAACCTCTCAAGCAATCACTCTCCACACACTCTCTCTTCTATCTTCAATTTTTTTTGTGCTTTTTTTTGGTGAAGAACCACTAGATGGAAAATCCTGTGTTCCTTAATGGAGGAATCCCTGTCCCATATACTACTAATCTGCACTGATATGCACTGAAAGCAAGAAAATAAAAATTGATTGTGTTAAACACTGAGATTTAGAAAGTGCTTTAGAGGTTAACCTAAATATATCTTATGTGTGGGTTTATATGTATGTAAAGTTAAAATATTTTAAATATCAGATGAACAATTAGCAAAAATTAGAAAAGTTTCAAATACCTATACCTAATGTTGGCAAGGATATGGAGCAACTACAATATTCTATGTTGCTATCTGAGAAATAATTGATACAACCACCTTGGAAAACAGCTTGGAAAAGTATATTAAGTTAAAGATGCATATATCTCATGCCCCAACAATTCCACTTCTAGGTATATATAATAGAGAATTGTTCACACATGTATTCAAGGAAACCTATGCCAGAATATTCATGGCATTATTCTTTGAAATAGCAGGAAATATTTTTAAACAAAAAAATGGATATAATTTATGTTCATAGAGAAAAAGAAACTAGAGCCATATCTATCAACATGGAAGTATCTAAAAAATATGCTGCTGGAGCAGATGTAGCTCAAGCAATTGGGAGCCCACCTCCCACATGGGAGTTTCGGGGATCAATTCCTGGTGAAGATGAGCAGACAGATAAAGGAGCCATTGTGGGGGCAGATAAAAAAATATATATATGCTGCTTAAAAAACAGTAGTAGAACATATGTAATATCATTCATATACATTTATAAAAATTGCAAAACTATTTTTATGTATGTGTATACATGCATAGATGCATATCTATGTATATGTACATATATGTAATACATGTTCAGGGCACTTACATATATGATAGAGGCATAAATTTAAAAATTAGAGGTTTGGTGTAGGTTTGTGATCAAGGAGATGTACACACATATCTTGAACAGTATGAATAACGCTTTTTTTCATAAGCTGGGAGCTGTGGCCAAGCATCATATTTTTGTTATAACATTTTGATTGTCTTAAAAAGTGCCTATAATGTATTAAATAATGGGACTGCATAAATTTTTCCATTGAATTAATATTTTCATAGTATTCAAGGAAATTCAAATGAGAGCAAAGGTAATATGATATTTTTATCCATCAGAATAATAATAGTTTTTAAAAGTGAGAAAATGCTCCCACTTATACACTATTTGTTGAAAGTGAAAATTTGTTAAAATTATTTGGCAACAAATTTCAATATGCACAAAGGACAGTAATGCCTTACTATCGACCTATAATTTTATTTAGTATTTGCACTTTGGATAGTCTTGTCTAACAAAATTCTCTCTGTGCATATAAATATATATCACATTTTCATTTATAGCAATGAACATTTAGAGGAAGCTAAATCTAAAAATATAGGAGTAATAAATTTTATTCATATAATAGAATAATTTGCGGGCATTAAAAATGCTTATAAAGAGTAAACAATTTAAAATTATAAAACATCTAGAAATGGACATACTATTATTGTGAAAGGAAATCAAATATATGTATATATATTTGTATTATCAGCTTCATAAAATATAAATAAAAAGACTGAAAAAAACAAAATTGTTAATCAGCCTTTTTTTTTTTTTTTGGTACAGGAAACTATTGGTGGTGTTTTTCCTAGTTAGTTTTATAGTAATGTTTTCAGTGACCATATAGTGATTTATTAATTTTATAATTCAGTAAATGGCCCTTCCTTAATGCTCACATTTATACTTGCTGCTCATTCTTTAATTCATTCTGTCTTATACAGAGGACCTAACAGTCAGGTCCCCTGCTAAATGTATGAAGAATCTAATTTTGTACAGGAAGGTCACTACCTTCATGGGTAAGGAAAGATAAGAGAAAACAACAGGCAAATTATGAAGGTATTATTTCAAAGTGTTTGTAAACTTGAATGTACTCATGTTGATGTAGAAATGTGGGAATTAAGAGTTATAATACGGTGTATGCAGGTAAGATATTCATTCCAAGAAGGAAAGAACATCAAATGATTCCCCAAGAAGCCTCACAGGCCTTGAGGAATTCACTACTTACCAGGTCAGTCCCAATGCTCAAAAACCTAATTTTTGTCAGTTTCACAGCACAAGACTAATGTATAAATTCACAATGCCAAATTATTAAATTATATACGTAATTGTCATAAAACTCATAATATCACAAACATTTGACAAATCCATTTTCTCAATACCAATGTAATATTTTTCTATAAGAATGATCACCATAAAAGGAAGATAATTTTTTGAATAATCAGACTAGTGTCTCAATCTAGACAAAGCTATTCAGAAATCAGACCACATTGAGAACAAGGCTTGTCCACTGTCATCTCACAATATGAATGCTTTGCCTTAGGACCATAAAACTCACAATTGGTTGGCTGATATCACAACTAATATATCCATGAATATCCTTTTCTTGACCCAGGCATGGATGTTAAATGATCACTTCCCCAGACTTATTTCTTTATTTAAATAAGTCAGTATATTCAAACTGACATTGTAACTTTTCTCTTTCTTAAGATTACTTTGCATATGTCTGCTCTATTTTCTTATAGGTTTTTTTTTTTACCTTTTAATTCTAACATGGCACTCATTTCCTTAATTGCTAAGATTTTTGATAACTTCACACATATAAACTGACAACAGAAATTTAAAACTATTGTTTTTCTTAAGTAAAATAATTTAAAATGCACCAAGCATAGAGATATGTGTGTTATCCACACTTGTCTCTATTGGTTATTGTTGCTCAAAAAAAAAAAAAAAAAAAATCTGATGAAATGTTAACAGCTGCTATTTCAAGTTACCTGGTGAACAATGGCATCTTTCACTCTGTTTGCAGCTTCACAGGGACTGAGTGACAGTCTGTGTAGAATGTATAAATGGTTCTCTTTGACTCATTATGAAAACTGACAATCAGAGAGCAAGTAGTTGAGGTTTGTGGGATGGAGCGGTAGTATGCAAAGCTAGAAATAAGTTTATAAAAGCACTAAAAAATGTGAACACCACTGAATGATTCTAAACCAAAGAATTAGGGAGAATCTAGATGATTAGAAATATTCAGTTATAAAATGTGGCAGCAGCCTTGTCTTGGCTGGATGACTGATATAATATACAGCATAGTCCTAAAGCACTAAAGGAATTTTTTATAGCAGCTAATACATGTGGCAAACAGGTATGAACAGTTAAGTGAGGAGCTGTGGACAAATGACATTGGAACATGTAAATTAGGGCTTTGTATTCTAGGGACCTTAAGAGACTGTTCTGTGTGTAATCTTGCCTGAGATATTTGCCAATTACTGTCTTAGAACTATAAGCTGACTGCTCTGCTTGAACAAGGTCTTTCAAGAGGATGGCTTATTAGAATGAGGCTTTCCCAGGCAAGGAGAGGGAAATCCAATAATTTTATAGATGAGGTAACTTAGGTTCACAGAAACACTCTAAATTTCTAAGGTTACCAAACAAATAAGAGATTGACGTAAGCATTTATACTTAAATAAATAAACCCACTGAACAATAACAGGATTGATAGAATACACCTTTAAAAGAAAAAATATATAATTGAAAGACTTAGTAGTGTCAGATGATAAGTTCCATTAGAACCAGTATTACAAATGTCAAATTGCTAAACAAAACTTATACAAATAGATGAATTGCATCTAGAATGTACACCTTCCTCTGAATTCAGCCCTGTCAAACCAATTGCACTATATTTGTCTAGTTTCCAGCATGACTCACAAACTAGAATCCCTTTCCACAAGGTGTCCATGGCCTAATAAAAAGGTTATCTGAGGATCAGTTATGAATGAATATCAAGTATTAGAAAGGGGCAGAAATCTGCAGCTATTTAAGTCAAAGTTAAGATCAAGTGAAATTGTAGGAATTGGTGAAAATTGACATAAATCACTAATGTGCTATCCTGTGTCTTTAACACCTCTTGAATCAGAAGCTGTTTAGATTTGATTTTATTGATTGCATCGATTCATTTATTTGCCTTTAGTACAATTTGTTGGCTTGATTCTTTAGTGCCATAATAGGAAGATTTCGTGTTCATTTCCAATATCTCACAGGACAATCTAATCTCTAATTAAAACCAGATAGAACATAAGTGGGCAATCTAAATTGATCCAATTTAAAATATGATTGAATAGAGAATACAACATTTCACTGGCTAGAGAAATACTGTTTTAAAGAAAAAATTGCATAAATTTTATGCAATGAAAAGGACTTAAGTAATGCTGTATGGTAAAAAGAACACATGGCTGGGAATCTAGTGACTTTGTACTGGCAATAGAAAAGATTCCCAAACTTATTGGCTCATAAGACTCACATTCCCCTGCATCACCAGCAAAACTCCAATTGAGTAGTTGTGGAGTGGGTTGGTAAATTGTTAACTGCTCCCTCCCATGAACCCCACACACAAACAGACACACGCAACTTCCTAGGAGATTCTGAAAATCAACTCTGTTTGGGACTCATTAGGTTAAATGATATCCTGGGCACATTGTTTAAACTCATCTATAAATGGAAGTGGTTTGGATTAGATGATTTCTAAAGTACCCTGTGAATTGCAGATTTTATGACTCTGGTACAACTTCTTGCCTAGTCCAGGGATTTCTTCTAGACTCTAGAGCATTTTGAACAGATGGTCTTTTAGCATCACTCAGAGAGAGAGAGCTCTCTCTGGAGGCTATTTGGTCCATTATTATAAAGCTCTTTGTGCTGATCCAGAATATTACAATTTCCTTTGTCTTGTTGAAGTTCTGCCCTTTGAACAAATATATTCTCTTGGCCACCTGACAGCCCCTCAAATGCTTAAAGACAAATCTTGCATCTTTCCTACATAATTTTTCCTCCAGGCTAAAAATATGAAAAGTTTATAGCCATAAAAAGAATGCATTTTTCTATGGATAAGCAACTTAAGCTGGTAAAAGTTCTAAGAATCAATAAGATGTTTCACTGGAAAAGAAGAAAAATCAGTAAAGCAATCTGACAGTCTTGCATCAATACAGACGGTTAGCGGAAGTCTCGCCAAGAAGAAGGCTGATGAATACTGTGGGAGTGTTGCAGCCTACCAACAGATGGGGTGTGGTAAATTCCAAAGTGAAGAATAGAAGATTGGTGAAAAATAATAAAAGTTGCACACATTTGAGTAACTTTTAAATTTAAACTGTGTAGGCTGTAGTATATTCCTTTAAAATGATAACAATATTTTAGATATTTTGTTTCTATCAAGGAAAAAATAGCCAAATCAATGTCCAGGCACTTTTTTATATATTCAATTCATTCAAATCTACTGACATACAAATATAATGTTTCATTTATATAAACAAATATCAGTGATTTATTTGCATAAAGAAAATTAAGACACAGTCTACATATGGTGAAGTTACCTATAAATGCATATTCAGTGGTAGTTCCCGTATATAAAGTCTTACAACTTCCCATTCTTTTAGAATCAAATTTTTATTTCTTTATTTACTTATCCCTTTACTTACCACAAACTTCCTAAAATCCTCACCTCTTTTCCAATACGGTTGTCACACAGTTTACAAAATTGTTAGGTCAAAAATAAGTCTTGAAGTTTTGGATCACAGAAGGGTTACAGCTGTGGCAGGGGAGGATCATTGGTGCATGTTGTCAGAAATACATGGGAGGAAGCTCACCTGGGCATAGATTTAAGGCATATAAATGTGTTCAACTGCTCATGAGGCATTGTCACAGTGAGTGGAGATTCACACAATGACCGAAGGAATATTGAATTCCCATCCTGGGGAGCTCTGTAACATTCTCTAATAGATCAGCCAGAATTCCCTGAGTACAAGGGCAAAGACTAGTGAAGGAAGATGGTCCATTGACGGGCCCTTGATATTCATGACTGTGCGTTTGAACCTTTACTCTTGAAATTGGAACTTAGCCTAGTACTATAGGGTACCTAAGAGTTGCCTCTTGGGAGCCCCTCTGTTGCTCAAATGTGGCCTCTCTCAAAGCCAAACTCAGCATATAAATACATTACCTTCCCCCCAGCGTGGGACATGACTCCTGGGCATGAATTTCCCTGGCACAGAGGGATTACTACCAAGCACCAACTAGCAATGCAACTGGAAAAAGACCTTGACCAAAAGTGGGGGAAGGCAAAGACAAATGAGTTTATATGGCTAAGAGAATTCAAAGTGAGTTGGCAGGTCATTCCAGAGGTAATGCTTATACACGTCTCAGCAGGATCTTTTTGACTGCCATAGTAGATATTACCCCAAATAGCAGGGCTTCTGAGGGTTCTAGACAGGGCAGATAGCTCAGGAGCTTGGTGCTTTGCCAGTGGGCCCTACTTTGGAATTTATGCTCCCCAGAGTGACACAGTTGGACTCAGTTGTGGTTTCCCTACACATGGCTCTTCTGTCCTCCTATTTGAACTATAATTTGTACTAGAGTTGGTAGACGTACATCCAAGAGACTTAAATCTTTGGGCTGTTCATGTGCCAGTTAGGCCCTGAATCTCAACAGAGTTGCAACACTTACTCTCCAGTTCATTAGTCTCATCCAGGACAACTAACATGGAGGTAATGATGGACAACTACCATACCAAGGAACCAAGACAGTCTGCAACTGCAAGCAAGAGCGTCACATCCATTGGCCCTAGGGGATAATAGCCCCCTCTCAATTAGAGGTAGAATGGGCTTCACCATCCCAGAATCCTCAGGATTGGGGAATGAACTATGGACTAAAGTCGACTAACTGGTATTCTACTATAGACTTATTGTGATTCTAGCAATGGAAGAAATGATATCACTGATGTGGAGACAGTGGCCACTGGAGGTTCTGAGGGCAAGGAGAGGGAAAAACAAGTATAATACAGGGGCATTTTTGGGACTTGGGAATTGTCCTGACTGACATTGCAAAGATGATACAGGTAAATCTTGCCATAACTTACAGAATTAGGTGGGAGAGAGTGTAAACTACAATGTATACTTTAATTCATGCTTAGTGGCAATGCTCCAAAATGTGTTCATCAATTGCAATGAATGTACTCACTAATGAAGGATGTTGTTAATGTGGGAAAATGTGGGAGGCTTGGGAAGTGGGGTATATGGAAATCCTCTATATTTTTAATGTGGCATTTGTATAATCTAGGTATCTTTTAAATAATGAAAAAATACAATAAAAATGTCTTTTTTTCCCTCAAATATGTTGTGGATATTTTTGTCTCTTGATAATGATTTCTTCAAATTCTCTATCTTTGTGATGAAAGATTTTACATTATCCTGAGTTTCATTCTATCTCTCCCACTGTTTTTCTTTCTAGGGATTTTCTTCTCTCTTTTGTCTTTCTACAAGAAGCCAGCTTATTTTGTTTTTAATATAAAATCAATAATAATCAGTATTTAATATAAATCTCTTCTTCTGAACTCTCAGCCAGCTTCTAAAATCCCTTATCTCCAACTCTCCTCAACATTTTTACTTGGATGTCAGGTTATTATCTTATAGAATTGAATGGTGCTGAGATCCAACTGATCTGGATATTATCTAGTCAGATGTCTTCAAATTCTAGATAAGGATAAGACCTGAAAGAATAAGAATGCAAAGTCACTCAGATCATAGGGCTAGAAGCAAGATTGCACAGGAGTTATGTATTTCCCATACCTCAAAATATTTTGTAATATACCAAAACTGCGTCTTGTGTCACCTTGAACAATGCTGATTCTCAATATATATTTTAATTGTTTGACAAGTTTAGATTAATATAATAAATTCTAAATCTTAGTTTATTCAGGGAAATAACCATTTGGGGAAGTATGATATTATTATTTATAATTTTAGGGCATGCATATATTTGGCAATGCCCAAAATTGACTCACAAAATGATGAGAGGATGATTTTTGAAGTTTCCAAGACATTATAAAATTTTTATTTTGAATTGATTGGCTCAATTCTTTTGATTGATAGAGGTAATGTCTCAACTATATCTAAAAATTTGGAGTTTTCTCCAATTACATATTAAGAATACTTTTACCAAATTGAGACTTTCTTAGACCTGCTTCCAAGAAAACAACCGTAACTATTAAAAATGATAAAAAAACTAGCCATTTATAATCTCTCAACATTGCTCTATGATCACACAGCAAATGAAGAATGCATGTT
Organism: Cabassous unicinctus; assembly: GCA_029593785.1. NCBI lineage: Eukaryota > Metazoa > Chordata > Mammalia > Cingulata > Chlamyphoridae > Cabassous > Cabassous unicinctus. The sequence continues at coordinate 9,072 of JAQZBX010004376.1, read as the reverse complement.
CAAGAAAATCTACTAAATCTTGGTTAGAACAGCAGAGTCTATAGCACTTGGCTCTGTCCTACTCCATGCCTCTCCCATGATCATTGCCATTTCAGTGTGACAACAGAAGCAACAATTAGAGCAGTGTGGCCGGAAAAAAAAAATCAGACTCCAATCCTCTCAGCTTCAAGAGACATGAAATCTCATCTTAGGGAAAGACTACTAGCATTTCTCATTCCTCTTCCTCTTAACCAACTACAAGTTGCAGAGGATAAATTCCTGACAAGTGGTGAATTTTACCTAAGACATAAAAATGTATTACAAATTCTTCATAAACTCTCCTCAAAAAAAAATAGAAAACAGGGAAAAACTTCCTACTTATTCTGTGAGGCCAATAGCACCCTCATACCAATGCATGACAGAGACATCATAAGAAAATAAGCTACAGAACAATATTACTTATGAATATAGATGCAAAAATCCTCATCAAAATAAGGGACCAGAAATATCTAGTGACATATCCAAATGATTATGCATTATGACCAAGTAGGATTTATCCCAGGGATGCAACGTTGGTCTAACTGAAAATTTATTAAGGTGATACACCAGATCAATAAAATAAGGAACAAAAAGCACATGATCCTAATCAATAGTTTAGGAAACTAATAGCCTATGTGAAATAGGCTATGAAAAATTCAACATGATAAACACTTTCAACTAACTGGAAAATAAAGGAAACTTCCTCAATCTAATAAAGACCATCTACAAAAACCACACAGCTAAGAGCATATGAGTAAAACAGAATTCTTTTCCCACAAGATCAAGAACACGACAAGGAGGTCCACTCTCACCATTTCTATTCAAAATTTATGGGCCACTCTAGGTAGGGCTAGTCAGTAAATAAAAGAATTAAAATTTATTCAATAATGTAAAGAAATCTATCTGTAGATTCCTTTATCTGTGTATAGAAAGTGCTAAGGAATCCAGTAAAAACCATTATAACTAATAAAAGGAATTCAACACTGGAAAGATATAAACTCAATATACAAAAATCAGTTTTATTTCTATACTCTAGTGATGAACAACCCATCACTGAAATTCAAAAGACAATTCCAATTCCAATACAATATAAAATGTAAAATATGACCTCAGAATAAATTTTACAAAAATGTTCAAAATGTGTACTCTGCAAACTACACAACAATATTGAAAGCATGTAAAGAATACCTAAATAAATGGAAAGAAATAAATGGAATGGTACCCAATGTTCATTGATCAAAAAACTTCATATTGTGAAGATTATAATATTCCCCAAATTGTTCTACAAATGGGGTACAGTCCCTGTAAAATTCCAGCTACCTGTTTTTTTAAATTTAGTGAAGTATATCACTCATACAAGAACATACATAAGCAATAAATGTATAGTAATAGTTGTGAACTTACAAAACAAACATACATAACATCATACAGGGCTCTCATAACTCACCCTACCAGGAATACCTTGCATTGTTGTGAAAAATTTTTAACTAATGATTAAAGAGCATCGTCAAAATAGTACTACTAACCAAAGTATTTTCCCCCAACTCAACCTATTATTATAATTATTTTATATCATTTATACATGAACATACATAAACAATAAGTGTATAGTAAAAGTTGTGAACTTACAAAGCAAACATTCATAACATCATACAGGGGTCCCATATATCAACCCTCCACCAACACCTTGCATTGCTGTGAGAAATTTGTTACAAATTATGAAAGAATATTGTCAAAATCTTACTACTAATTATAGTCCTTATCTTACATTTGGTGTATTTTTCCCCCAACCCACCCTACTATTATTTTTTAAATATACTTTTATGACAGAAGTTGTAAACTTACAAAACAATCATGCACACGTGCAGAATTCCCCAACAACATCCCTCTATCAACACACCAACCCTGGTGGAATATTTGTTACAGATTTTGAGATAATATCATCCGATTATTACCTGGTCCACAGTGTAAATTTGGCACACATTTTCCATAATCCCCCATTATCAACACAGTACATCTTTGGCATAGATGGAAAAATATTACATTATTACTGTTAACCACAGTCCATAGGTCACTTCAGTTGTATTTTTCCCAGGCTTCTCCACATTCCCACCACCCTGCAATAGTGATGTACATCTGCTCTAGCTCATGAAGGACACTTTTGCATCTGTACCAACCACTATTCTCATCCACCACTGGGTTTACTGTGCTATTCAGTTCCTAGAGTATTCTCTAGCTTTCTGTCGATTGGCATTTACATCCCTAGACTACCGTTTTCAGCCACATCCCCATTAAACCAGCTGTTCTCACTATAATGTATTACCATCAACTCTGTACATTTCCACACTTTTACAGTAAAGCTAATTAAAACTTCTGCATACATTAAATATCAGTAGACCATCTCAGTCTTCCTCTTATCTCCTTTAAGAATCCACCAACTACCACCAGGTCTTGAAGATATTTTCTTACATTTTCTTCTAGGAGCTTTATGGTTCTTGCTTTTATATTTAGGTATTTGATTCATTTTGAGTTAACTTTTGTATAGGGTGTGAAATAGCGGTCCTCTTTCCTTCTTTTGCTATGGATATCCAATTTTCTCAGCAACATTTTTTGAATGGACTATTCTGCCAGAGCTAGGTGGGTTTGACAGGCTAGTCAAAAATCACTTCACTGTAGATGTGAGGTTCTGTTTTTTAACCATCAAGTCAGTTCCATTGGTCTATTTGTCTGTCTTAATGCCAGTACCATGCTGTCTTTATCATTGTAGCTAGGTAATACGACTTGAAGTCTGGAAATGAGAGTCTTCCAATTCGCTTTTCCTTTTTAAGATGTTTCTGGCTATCCAGGACCCTGTACCCTTCCAAATAAATTTGATACTCATGTTTGCCATTTATTTAAAAAACGCTGGTGGAATTCTTATCGAGATTGCATTGAATCTGTATATCAATTTGAGTAGAATTGACATCTTAATGATATTTAGTCTTTCAGTCTGTGAGCATGGAATGTTCTTCCAATTATTTAGGTCTTTTTAAAAATTTCTTTTAACAATGAGTTGTAGTTTTCTGAATACAAGTGCTTTAAAGTGTTGGTTAAGTTTATTCCTGAATATTTGGGGTTTATCTGTCATATTTTATTTTCACCACTCTTTTGACACTTCTAGTTACTTTTATTGATATAGCCTTCATTTTTAGACTCTCTTCCAGGCCTCTCACTCCTGTCTTTTCTTTTCAGGCTGTAGCACACCCTTTAGTATTTCCTGCAAAGTAGGTCTCTTCGTTACAAACTCTGTCAGTTTCTGTTTATCAGTGAATATTCTAAACTTGCCCTCATTTTTGAGAGACAATCTTGCCAGATAAAAGATTCTTGGCTGGAAATTTTTCTCTTGCAATGTCTTAAATATATCATACCACTGTCTTCTTGCCTCCATGGTTTCTGGTGAGATATCAGCATTTAATCTTATTGGGTATCTCTTATATGTTATGCATTGCTTTTCTCTTGCTGCTCTCAGAATTCTCTCTTTGTCTTTGGCATTTGACATTCTGATTAGTATGTCTCAGAGTTGGTCTATTTTTTTTTTTATTTTTTGGATGGGAGTAGGTTGTGCTTCTTGGACATGGATATCTGTGTCCTTCAATAGGGTTCGAAAATTTTCTACAATTATTTCTTCAAATATTCCTTCTGCCCCTTTTTCCTCTCTTCTCCTTCTGAGACACCCATGACACATATGTTTGCATGTCTCTTGCTGTCCTTTAGCTCCCTGGGACCTTGTTCAAGTTTTTCCAATCTTTTCTTCATCTGTTCTTTTGTATGTTCACTTTCAGAGGCCATTTCTTCAAGCTCACTAATCCTTTCTTCTGCCTCCTCAAATCTGCTATTATATGATTCCAGTGTATTTTTAATTTCATTTATTGCACCTTTCATTCCCATAATATCTGCTATTTTTCTATGTATGTTTTCAAATTCTTCTTTGTGCTCATCCAATGTCTTCTTAATATCCTTAATTTCTTTAGCCATCTCATTGAATTTGTTAAGGAGATTTGTTTGAACATCTATGATTAGTTGTCTCAACTCCTTTATGTCATCTAGAGGTTTATCTTTTAACTAGGCCACATCTTCCTGTTTCTTGGTGTGGATTATAATTTTTTGTTGGTGTCTCGGCATCTGGCTTACTAGAGTATTTATTCTGGATGCAGATTTTCTCTTTAGTTCAGGACTTCCTGCCCTTCTCCCTTGCTAGTTGTGTAGTAGGAGCCAAGGGTGTAGTTGGTGCTATAAGCTGTGGAGGCTCAAGCTATCCTCATTGCCCCAAGGACCAATAAAGCTTCACCCAACTTTCTCCTTTGTCAGGGGTAGGGACAGGGCCACAGCTCTGTTGAATAATGCAACTCATGCAGGCCTAGACTGTAGTTGCCCAAAGAGACTGATGAAGCTTCATGCCCCTTTCTCCCCTGCCTGGGGCAGGGATGGAGCTGCAGGTGTGGGCAGCAATCTACGCAGTGCAGGTCCAAGATGACCACAGATGCCCAGGTAGACTTCTGATTATTCAGTCTGTGTCAGCTAAATATACCTGCAGTTACCTGGATAGGTTGTTGCAGGGCCCGCCAGCTTCCTCCCTGATAGACGTGGGCCTGAAGCCTAGGCTAGGGCTGCAGCCCAATCTGGGTGAAAGAAACCGGTCTCTTCCATCACTGTGATTTTCAGTCAGTGCGACTTCCCCTCATGTAAGGCGCGGAGTGAAGTTGGTAGCTGCCGGCCTCTTTCTGACTTGACCAGGTTCAAACTTTAGCTGTTCTTAGGATTATGCTATAGCCCCTCGAATTTACTAATCAATAGCTGAAGTTGGTGCCCAACCGTCTCTTCCTCCCCTGTTTTGGGAAGTGGAGCTTTCTATTCCAGCCACAGAGCAGCTCCCGAGGAGGCTTTGTCTCCAGTGGAGGATGAGCACCAGCCTCCGTGGTGTGGAAGGCTCTACTTAGGAATCTTCTCTGTAGATGGGCAGTGTCCTCCTTCCATTCTTTCAAGGATGTTGCAGGATGCTCTTCTGGTCTCCTGGAGCCCCCAAACAAGTGTTCTAGATAGCTCTGGGTGATCATCAACTGCCCCGTCACAGGGGCTGATTCTCAGAGTTCTTTATTCTGCCGCCATCTTGCTGGTTGTCCCAGCTGCCTGTTTTTTTGTCTTCAGAAATTGAAAATCTGATCCCATAGTCATATAGAAATGCAAGCAATCAAGAATAGTTAATACATGTTCTTCTAGGCTGTCACATTGACTTCTACGGTCTAATTTTTATTTCTATGAAAATAATACTCAATCTCTATCTCAGCGCTGGTTAATAAGTAAAAAATTTACATTACAACTTCCAAGTGCATGGTATTCTTATAAACACTCTTGATATATCTTCTGAACCCTAAATCCAAATTTCTGGCTTTTTCCTGGATCTTGCACCTTAAATTTCATACATTCAAATGTCACTCATTGCCCTAACTGGCATGTAAAGAAATTGTAAAGAGCTCCAGAGATGGTCAGAAGACCTGACTACAAGTCAAAGTCTGCTCCATAAGAGTTGAGTCATTCACTAAACCACCTGGACCTCTTGTTTTGAAAATTAAGATACCTCCATAGCTCAAAGGATATGACAAAAAGCATGAATATGGCATAAATTGGATGTGCTCCACAAATTTAAGCCACTGTCTAAAAAAAAAAAAACACCAAAAAATGGCTATTGCTAAAGCTAAATTGATTCTCTCTCATAAATCTGCTCTTTTTCTTGATTTGCAATTCAGTTTATGCCTTGCTAACTACCCAATAATGCACCATAACAAGTAATTGTCTCATCTTTGGCCCCTATATTTTGTATTTTTAATGCCACATATCCAAGCAATCATCAGTTCTCTGTGTTTTACACCATCCTCTTTTGCAAACACTCTCACCCCATTCATCAATTTGTCAGACACTTTCATTATGGAACTTTTTGCATGAGCCATGAAATGCTACAGGCACCCTTAAATTCATTTCCAAGCCTCCACAGAGTCCATTCTGCACAATGCTGCCCAAACAACCATTTTGCCCATATTACTTTTGCATTCTTTTCTTTATTACTCTTTTCCTCCAAAACTTTTATAGGCTTTCCGTTATCCACCATAGGAAGTCTAGACTCCTAATTGTGTTATTCAAAATAATGTTTTAATATTCAAAACACTTGTCAGTACCAAAAGCCATCAAAACAACTGCTGTCAGAATTGTGGCCTGGGGAATCTGAAATAGGGAGGAGGAGTCTGGTTCTCCTTTACTGTCTATTTTCTTTTAAGAGATGCCCTCTACTTAGCAGCCTATAAAATATGGTTTCAAATGGGTTATACATATGAATTTTTCAGACTATCCAATTGGAGGACTCTCACACTGCACTCTCTGTGTGTGTGTGTATGTGTATGTGTGTGTGTGTGTGTGTAAGGGGGGATTCTCATACTGCACCCTGTGTGTGTGTTGGGAGGGAGCATTAATGAGAGACAGAGAGATAGAATTTCATTCTTGTGCATTCTTCTGGTACACACCAATCAGTCTCCTCTCTTGGGATACTTGAAATATGATTGAAGGCAGCCTTCAAATGTCCATTTGAGCTGCAGAAAACTCATGCATCTTTGCCACACTAAAACATTTCAACTTCTGTTACCCATTCCACTTTGCCATTTATCTTCAAATTTCTCTGCCTAAGCCCAAGAAGGTATAAGTCAGATAAACAAGTTTTCTGTCTTAGCTGTGTCCACCCACAAGATAGATGCCCTCTCATCTTCTTGCAGATAACACCAAGTTTTACAATTGATTACCTTAAACAATTCCTTCCTTGGCTTTGTGGAGTTGAATAGAGGCAGTCCTATACCTCTTATTAAGATGATAGATATAAAACTCCATTACCCCACGTTTCTGAGGGTGAGATGTTATTTGATAGTGGTAGGACTGGATCTTCCATCTCAAAGTGGACTTTTGAAGGAGTGTCTGGGCCACATAGATGTCATGTCTCTGTCAAATGTCAGTCTCTCTGATTCTAGAAATGGACCCTGCTGGCCAGTGCTAGCAAGAGAAACATGTTTATTCAACCTTCAACTACAGTGTAATTCTAGGAACCATGGCAGCAATTTGGTCACAGCACCTAGAGCTCATTTTATTCTAGCTATACCTAAACCTCACCCTGATATTTAATACCACAAATACATAATAGCACCAGATTGGGTCCTGGTCTCAATTCTAAGTCATTAAAAATTGGAAGGCATTTCTCAACTCAAAATATTTTTGTAACCTTGAATTGTACCAAAACTGAAGTGCAAAATTATGGTGACTTTTTTCTACAATGGATTTATTGAGTCTGATTATTTAGATGAAAATGAAAGTAAGCAATAATAAATGTGGAGGTATGTATAGCCAGCTGGTCATTGCCTCTATTCTTTGATCTGTCTGAGAAATAAAAGAATTTTTTCATGAACACTTTTTCTCCCGCTGAGAAATCCTAACTACTAGTCTACTACAAAAATATTTTCTCTTAATTTTTGACTTCTTTATTATATCACAGGTAGCTTTTTCCTTACACTGGAAAATGTGTCTTTAGTTTAAACAACCATTCTATAATTTTTTAAAAAAAATATTGAGACATAAATTTTCAAGGAAACTTTTTGAGATATTTATAAATATGGTATCTAAGTAATATCTAAAATGTTTTCCATTTTTTTTGTGTTTTGGGGGATAGGAATTCATATTTCCAGACAAAAACAAAGTTTGCAAGCTTTTCTTCTTTTTCCCATATGGAAATTCTTGTTATAGGTTTTATTTCCTTTGCAAAATTAAAGACATTAAATTTCTTTGATTTAGAGAAAGCATGTAGGCAAATATCTGAGTATTACAAAAGTAGAGAGTAACTTCAATGACTCTAATGATTTTTCATCACTTCAGAAAAAGTTTTAAAATATTTCAGAAAGATTTACCCTTTTTCTTCTTTCATCTTGTATTCCTCTCTCATTCTTCTTACATTTTCTTTATAGTACATTTTACAATGTCTTCCAACCTCAAAACATATTTTAAAAACAGTTTTAAAAAGTTCCATAACAAGCTCATTGTCCCAAGAGTTGTAGTTAATACTCAAAGTTTGATAAATTAATTGATATAGCAGAGGAAAAATTGATATTCTTTTCCTTTTTCACTCAAATTTTTTAAAAAATCCTATAATATTCTTTACAGTATACTACACAATATTCTCTGTCTTTCTTTTTTAAAATAAAATTCAAGTATATCATTCGTACATGAACATACATAAACAATAAATGTATAGTAAAAGTTGTGAACTTATAAAACAAAGGTGCATATCATCATACAGGGCTCCATACATCACCTCACCACCAACACCTTGTATTGTTGTAAAATATTCGTTACAAACTACAAAAAAGAGCATCATCAAAATATTACTATTAACTATAGTCCATATCTTACACTTGGTGTATTTTCCCCCCAACCCACCCAATTATTAACACCCTGTATTAGTATTATACATTTGTTAGAGTTCATGAGGGAACGTTCTCATACATATCCTGTTAACCACAGTCCATCTTCTACCACTGGATTCCCTGTGTTATACAGCCCCATGTGTTGTACAATCCACTTAAAGTATACACTTAGTGGCTTTCTTTTTCATCACAGAGTTGTGCTGTCATCACTTCAGTCAATTTTAGAACGTTTTCACTATGCCAAAAGGGAAAATCACATATTTCCTTAAACCGCCTTATAGTTGTCTCTTAGAATTGATATAATATCTTCTTTGCCATTGCTGCAAAAATATTATGATATTAATCTTAACTATCATCCATAAGTTACATTAGTTGTAATTTTCCCGTGTATCACCATATTCTTAACACTTTGTAAAAGAAGAACTTTCTTATGTTGATATTATTAACCACAATCTTCATCCACCACTGAAATCACTATGTGATACATACTGTAGATTATTCTTTAGTTTCTTTTCAATTGATATTTCCATCTACATACTACCTCTTTCAGCCACAATCTCATTTA